>VZTU01016572.1:0-30320 GCA_013400835.1 Zapornia atra
ATGAGCCCCAGAGCTGGATACAGTATTCCAGGTAGAGGTCTCATGAAAGGGGAGTAGAGGGCCAGAATCACCTCTCTTGACCTGCTGGTCGCTCTTGTTTTGATGCAACCCAGGATGCAGTTAGCTTTCTGAGTTGCATGCAATCGTTGCTGGTTCATGTTGAGCTGTTCATCCCCCAACACTCCGATGTCCTTCTCCTCAGGGCAGCTCACAATCGATTCTCCATCCAGCCTATAGTTGTGCTCAGGATTTCCCTGACCCATGTGCAGGACCTTGCACTTGCCCTTGTTGAACTTCAAGCAATTTGCACAGTCCCATCTGTCAAACCTGTCAACATCACTCTGGATGGCATCCCTTCCGGCCGGCATGTTGACCACACCACAGAGCTTGGTGTGATTGGTAAACTTGCTGAGGTTGCACTCAGGTTCACTGTCCATGTCATTGACAAAGATGGTAAACAGTCACCATCTCAATACTGCCCCCCCTCTTGACCCTGGTTTCCACTTGGACATAAAGTCATTGACTGCAAGTCTTTGAGTGCAACCCTTCAGGAAATTCCTTATCCATCAAGTGGACCATCCATCAAGTCAAATTTAGAGACAAGTATTTTAATTATGACAGGATCAAATTATTTGCCTAAATCCAGGTAGATGGTGTCAGTTGCTCTTTCCTTATCCTCCAGTGCTGTAATCCCGTCATAGAAGGCCACCATGACTCTCCCTTAAGAAAGCCACGTTGACTGTCACCAACATCCTTATTTTCCATGTGCCTGAGCATAGTTTCCAGGAGGATCTGCTCCATGATCTTGCTGAGTACAGAAGTGAGAATGAGTGGCCTGTAGTTCCACGGGTCTTCCTTTATTCCCTTTTTTAAAATGGGGATTATGTTTCCCCTTTTTAATTCAGTGGGAACTTCAGTGGATTGCTACTACTTCTCAAATTTGATGGATAGAAGCTTACCAACTTAATTTGCCAGTTTGCTCAGGACCCTTAGGTGCATCTCATCAGGTCCATGGACTTCAGCGCTTTCAGGTTCCTTAGATCATCTCATACCTAATCTTCCCCTACAGTGGGCTGTTCTTCACTCTCCCAGTTGCTGCCTTTGCCTTCTGCAGCTTGTGCTGTGTGGCTAGAGCACGTGCCAGTGAAGACTGAGGTAAAGTGTTTTGCAAGCCTTTAAATCCACTAAAATAAATATTGATTTGGCACAGGTAAATTGATGAACTGATGAGAAAAATCTCATTGAAACAACCCATAAAATATTAGATTACACTATCTGTAATCTGAGATCTCCTGCTGAGGAAACTGACTTTAAAGAACCTCACTTTTTTCCCAATTAAAAGGAAATCTGTAATAATATTTCTCTAATGAGAAAAACTTCCTTATTTGAAAAACTATCTTAGATCTATGCAGATATAGCATATCTGGAGAGATTTGCTTTTTGAGAATTAATTGCATTTATAAAAAAACTAGTAAAAAATGTCAATTTATAATTTTGCATTTTCTAAGTAATCTAACACAGAACTCTGATTTTGCATCATCATCTTCTTTTCATACATCCAAGAATATTTTCTTCCAGGTGAGGGTTGTACTACAGTTAGTAATTTGTTGTAGTTCAAAATAAGAAAAACACTCTTATTTCTTTTCTGTCACTGTTACTTTCTGCAGTGCTGAATAAGACACCTCATTTGCATTTATTAGTGCTACTTCTCTGCCTTTTTATTCTACCTTTCTGTCTTGTTTTATATGACTTTTATTTAAATCTTATTCTGTCCTTTGATTTCTCATTAATGTTTTCATTGGGGAAGTGTGCTTTTCACCCTCCTCACAAAGCAGAGTCAATTTATTTCAATAACCTCATTTAGATTTAGTTATCTGCAATAAAAAATAATTTGTTAATTATGCAAATTGAAGTGACAGTTTCAGAACACATATTCCTAACACAATACCAAATGGTCACAACTGGAATGTGGCTTCTGCTTCATGAGCACATGTTCTGACTTAACATGCCAGCATCTGATAGAGATTATTCACAACTTCCAACTGGGAACACTTGGTATATGTAACTCATCGCCTTTACAGTGCCCGTGGATTAGTTTCTTGCACTTTTGCTTCTACCACTATAACAAACAGTAGATTGGAGCATCAATATCCTTCAGAAAATATTTAACAAACAAAATGTGAAAATACCTCATTCTGCATACTTCCTTTATTTTTCTGATAGCTTCCTGTATGCAATTCAAGCTACATAATTTCTTCCAGTATTGACAAAGGCTTAGCTTACTTCTCATTCTTCCTAACACCATAATGCAAAAGAGTTCAGGCAAAAGATTGCTCTTCTTTTCTTGGCTTGAATCATATGGACTAAATTAAGCTTATAGGAAATTTTAGCAGTCTGACAGATGTCATGTAACTATTGATAAGTTAAGATTCCAAAGGCTGCCAGGTTCACCATGGCCTGCTAGAACATCACTCTGAAAGGTAAGACCACACACAAGACAATTTGCACGTAAGAATCTGATGTTTTCAAAGAGGCTGCAACATAACTCTCAGGGGCTATGTGCAGAAAGGGGTGTACACACTTTTGCCACCCAGAGATCGAGCTCAGGTTCCATCAGCAGCTTCACAGGTGTAATCCAAACCAAAATAGTCTGTAAAGTGCAGTATAAAAATAGGTCATGCCAGTAAAAAAAGTTGCTGAGTATTGTTAAGGTATGCAAATGGGGGGAGGGGGTATACAAGAGGAAATGGTTTGCAAAACAAAAGTCTTCAGTGCTCGCATGAAGGGAAAGGTGAACTATTTCAAAGAGGTTATTGGAGCTGTGGAGTTGGAGTTGGACCAACTGTGGAGTTGGAGTAGGTGGAGCCAGGAGTTGGACTTGATGATCCATGTGAGTCCCTTCCAACTCAGTATATTTTATGATTCTATGATTGTACAATTCTATGAGCTCTGAGCTTTCCATCTCACTCAATGCCCTGTTTCAAGCTTCTCCTCTTCCGTGTAGCTTTCTGGCTCTTGTGTAATTATAGGTTAATATGTTAAGAAGCAGTCACACAGAATTGCCTTCTGTATATTGGATTATACACAGCAGCCTTTGGCTGCTATCCCCACCACAACGTCAGGCTGCTTGTGTAAGTGGTAAAAAAGACACACTGGGCAGTGAAGACAAACAGTAATGACCACTGCAGCCACAGCCCCACAGTGGTGCAACCACAAAACTAGCATTCATAAAATAAGGAACTACATACAAGAAGCTGTCTACGCTGAAAAAATAGACTTTTCAGATGCTAGGGGTTTTAAATATAAGCGTGAGCAATTTTTCACCAGGGTTCCATGGGAGGTAGCACTGATATCTCAGTGGCTAAAATACTGTGTTGATAGGTGGCATGCAGCATTATAAGACAAGTCTTTTAATTTATTTGCTTTAGCTCAAAAAAGGATGTAAAAAGGTGAATATTGAAAAGACACATTGCATTTAATTGCTATATCTGTGAAAAATAACGTTTCCCAGAGAATCAGCTGCACTTTAGTTATTGATACTCTGGTGCTCTCACTTTCCCAGGGCCCTTTGTATAAGACCACACGCACTGGGTCATGTATCAGTACAATCAAGTGAACATAGGGTCCCCCAAGTGCCTCGGCGGTGTGTAGTGTCACGCATGATGTAGCATCACATCGAATCTTGTACTGAGGCACCATCTCTCGGGTGGGATTAGTGGTAGATGACAGCGCCAGCCAGGCAGCCACAGTGGAATGTGGTATTGAGGAGCACGAGAGAGGAACTGGCAATACAGAGTCTGATGCTGTGCAGACATTGCCAAAGACAAGTGTGAGAAGAAAATTAGATAGTGTTTCTCACATGGAATATCTTGCAGTTGAGCTTTTCCTCAGCCACTCTTTCTGTCTAATGCAGCATTGGCAAGTTTCCTAGTTTTACTCAAATGGTGTTGGCATGTGTTGGTACTGATAAATAGTAATAATTTGTATATGACTGCTCTTTTTTTCTGATTTTATGCAGATTTTTTCTCAACCTCTAAAATTTCCACTCAGCCTGAATTTGTATATGTATAGATAGTTTCTTTATGGTCAGAAGAGAATGGAAGACTCCACTCAGGAAAAGAAAATAAGAACAACAAACATTAAACAGAACCCCAGACCTTTATGGCCAGTAGCAGTTACAGTTTCTGGGCAAACAGTCAGATATTTTAATAATTTTTTAAAAAAACAAACCAACAAGCAAACCAGGGATCTGTAAGTGCATTTAAAGCGACACAGATCTAGAATGAAAGCTTCATGGTTGCATGCATCCCTTAACCATATACTAGTCATCTACTAAGTGAATAGAGTTGTTTCCATTTCTTTTCTCCTTTGAACTCTGATTGGGTCATCTGGCATGTAGTGAAAATATGGAGGCTGCAAGCCTGAAAAGAAATCTTCCATAGAGCCTCGATAAATATACTGTCTGGCAAGTCCAACCATATTTTCCACATAATCCTGGAATTTCTACCTGACTCAACTTTTACTCAACATATAGCAATTAGGTCTTTTCTCTTCTTCTTTTCATAATTTCTTAGGCCTTCAAAAAAGTGCCAGCATACACTTTCCCTTCTGCAGACAAACTCAGTGATACATGAGTACAGTCAACAGCTCTTTCATAACACTGTGACAACTTCAAAAAAACTCAAACCCAAGCCAGAGATAGTTCAGCACAGGTTGTATTTAAACTATGCAACTCACCATCGCACAGCAGTTTAGATGACAAGCATTGTTATGGGCTCAAAGAGTGAGATGACAAATACACAGAGAAAAAATATTTCATAAGATCTCAAACACAAATGTATCTCTCATGCCTGAGGAGATCCATGAGCCACAGATTGCCAAAACCTGGGAAATTATATATAGAATTATATATGGCTGCCTTGTTCTTATGTTCCTCCTAAAGCACCCATGCTGGCTATTTACAGAGATGCAATAATGAACTAGATATATGTCTCTGGTTCTATGTTCTGCATATTATGCAGTAAAGGTTAGATACCCAAAATATAGGAGAAAAAAATAGAGAAAGTAATTGTATCGTTAAAATATAATGTAATGCTAATTTCTGGAAAGCACTCCAGGAATCATACAACAAGGCAATGAGGCATACAGTACTCACTGTTTGAGATCAAAACCCACTCCCTGAAATGCTAAAAGCTAATCATGTAGATTATTTACTGTTGCCTCTTGATGGTGATTTGGCATTTGACCAATGAGTAATTCACAGATCAGGAGGGAGATATGCTTCTTGATTAAATGGATAACAAACATTTTAAGCAGATGCTCAGCATGAATACAAACCAATAATAATGCACTTTCACTGTGGACTTTTGAAATTTAAGGATAATTTCTTAGATACAGCATAGCAGCCCAAATACTTACTGGCAATAGATGATTGGATCTCACAGATAAAGTGAAATAGCCAGTATATTTTTATGTTAAGGAGTATACATATATCCCTTTCATTGTCAGGGTTCTCCTTAGACCCTTCCTGCTCTGGACTAGCCTGATAACATTTAGCAAAAAACATGGGTATAAATTTAGCACCTGAGTTAGTTATTCTCACTGTTCTCCCTGAAAAATATGCTAGTTCTATAGATAATATTTCCATTGTGATTTCCACAGAGGAACATTTGGTATCTAAGAAAGTTCTTTAAAAAAATCATGCCTGAATGGATACAGTTAATGTATTTCTTACAGCACCAGCCTTTTAGGACTTATCCTGCACTGAATAAGATTGTCCCTGAGCTTTGCATGTGACTCATGGGCTTGTAGCAGAGACCCAAACTACATAATCTATGAAGTTTGGAGTTTTAATTTGTCTATATTAAATCTCAAAATTTTTCACTTAATTAATAATCCTCTCCTATTTAATTGGACCTGACAACAGAATTTCTAAAATTTAGTGAAGACTTTATTAAGCAAAATTGGGAATGATGCAGATTATATAGATCAATATGAGCACTGTTACAGAAATTAAAGTAAATAAATCACTTGGCAATCTCAGAATTGAGATTTCAGAGTCAGTAATAGTGGAAGGGAAAATTTCAAGTAATCAGAGCGGATTCTACCTTGACTAAAGCCAATCACATAAAGTTGTAAGGATTTTTCCTTGACCAACACTGAAAATAACTGCACATTTTACAGTAAAAACAAGCAAGATGTATTACAAAGATGCTTCAATAGGTAATGCTTCAATTAAATAGTGTGACTACTATTTATTTATAATATTGTATTGGTTTTGATCACTTATATTGAAAAGATTAGCAGAAGGCAATTCAAATTATTAGAGACACAGACTGATTTTTATATTTGAGAAAATCTGACAAAAATTTACAATAATCTTTTAGAAGGAGATTACTCACATATGTATGAATCATTTCACAAGGAAAGGGCACAAGAACATCTAAAAGTCATTTTTAAAAAGTGTTACATTTAAAAATAATGAGAAGAATGTGTTTACAGACATAGTTTGGGACTACTGTCAAAAGCCAGGCATGTAGGAATTTCTCCTGGCTCACCAGAACCCCTATATAGCCAATTGTCAGAGAGCACAGCATGACTACAAATGTGCTGTAGACCATGCTGCGGACCATGTTGCAAATGTGCTGCAGACCATACTGTGAAGGTGCTGCAGACGTGCCTCATGGACCCTGGTGGTAAATGGATGATTCTTTGGGAACCACTCATCCTCACACTTGAGCTTTGGAGCTACCTGGCACAAGATGCTACAGAGCAAAGCTGCGTTTTGAGGAGGATTCAGCATTTTTGCACCTGTTAAGTATGTCTGCAATTCCACTCAATAAAATACTGTCTATGTATTACAAAAAGATGCATACCTTCATGCTTCAAAACATGATCCTTCCCTAACTTCCTCCACTGGAAAAAACTATTCATTAACACGCTATTGCATGCCACTGTGGGGATTTTTTAACTGTTTGTTGGAGTTTGGAGGTTTTGTTTTGAGGGTTTTTTTGTTGGGTTTTGGTGTGGTTTTTTTTTAAAGTTTGGCATTCTCTCAAAAGACACTGTAAGAAACAGACTATTGGCTTGGTCTGCTGTGACAATTCGTTGATTGGTGCTTTGTCGTATGAAAGAAAGACTAGTGTTTGGATGTTGAAGGCTTAATAGTTGTGATTAAGGTAAAAGAGGGAGCACATAGTGTTGGAAAAACATCATAAAATAAAGACAGGGAGAAAGCAAAGCATCTATCATGGGACTATAATGACTAAAACCATCTGGGAAACAATAGCTGGCAAGCAAAATATTAATGATGTAAAGTTAATGTTGCTTCCTTCCGGCATAGTCAAATCAGTTCATAAGGCAGTCTAGACCTAATACATTGTCTGAGTCAGCCATTGAAAAGGATTTATATGAAATGATGCTGAACTCTTTGTCATTCTATTAAATTTAAAATGATTATTTTAAAAAGCATGGGAAGAGCACCAATGCAGAACTACTGAAGTTTCAAAAAAGAACAACTGATTTTTTAAAAGAAATTAACCATGTTCAGCTGCAATTAAATAATAAACAAGAAAAATAATTAGCAGGAATAACCTTTTTCTATTGGGGAAAGAAAAGAAGATACAATGGACAGGAATACAGCTATTACACAGATGCTGATGGAATAATTTAAAGTAAGCAATAATAATAATGAATGGGAATATTATAAAAGCAATGATGAACGCAGATGAGAAAATTCAGAAAATATTCCAAGTAATTAATAGAAATACAGAAAGAATAGCTAATAGTTTAGGGATAAATACATGATATGACAAATACACAAACATTGCCACATTCTTTGCAACCAAGACTCATAACAGTATTCTGGGTTGCATTAGACAAAGTATTGCCAGAAAATGAAGGGAGCTGATCCTTCTGCTCTACTCAGCACTGGTGAGGGCACATCTGGAGTCCTCATCCCAGTTCTGAGCAGCCCAGTAAAAGAGAGACATAGACATACTGAAGGGAGTCCAACAAAGAGCACTAAAATGATTAAGGCACTGGAGTATCTCCCCTATGAGGGAAGGCTGCGAGAGCTGGGATTTTTCACTCTGAAGAAAAAAGGCTTGTTAATATCTATAAACACCTAAAGGGAAGATGCAAAGAAGATGAAGCCAGGCTCTTTTCAGTAGGGACCATGACCGGACCAGAAACAGTGGGTAGAAACCAAAATGCATGTTCTGAACATTAGGAAACATTTTTTCACTGTGAGGGTGACCAAGCACTGGCACAGGTTGTCCAGAGGTCATGGAGTTACCATCTTTGGAGATATTGAAAACCTGCCTGGACATGATCCTGCACAAATGACTCTAGATGGCCTTGCTTGAGCAAGTGTGTTGGATCAGATGATCTCCAGAAGTTCAGTCCATCCACAGATTTTTTGTCTTTCTGTGATCCTGAGTAAGGAAAGGTGTTGGAATGGTAGGTAAATGGGAGGTATTTATTGAACAGGAAATCTTGTCTACCTGAGCACTTGGAGAATGGGCCTTCTAGTACCAGGAATGGAACTACTGAGAAAAAGATCTTTGAAAGGTGTAAGATGAATTTGGAAGAAAATTTTGCAAGTTTGCATATAGGTTTAGTGCACAGATGGAAGAAATTCAGATGAACGGGGATGTAGCAATAGTAAAAGAAGTACTGAAGAGTAAGAGAAGAGACAGCATGATAAAATGTTTTCTAATATTAATAAGAGCAATGCATTTACTGAGAGTATGGTATCTTACCCAGCTAGAAATAGATAGGTTCAGGGGAAAATGCACTAGCATTTGAGATGGTTAAGGAGGGGATTAGCACTAAAGTTGAATGATCTTGAGGACCCAAGTAATAGAACTGGGAAGGAATTCAGGAGTGGAAAGGAAAAGGTCATGCACTGCGGTACTAATAACAAAAATCCCTGCTATAAACTTGTCTGTTGAGAATGACAGAGGAGGAGGAAAACTTGTGTATGCTGGTCAGTCACAGGAAACCTGGATGATGCGATGTGTCTGTGAAACAGGCAAGGAAGGATATATCCGCTAAGAGGGAATGAAATAATAGTGCCTTTATATGAATTGTTGGTAGGGCTCCATGTATAACAGTAGCTGTCCATGTCCAGGGAAGAAGGATTCAGAATGGGAAAGTCTGCTAGGAAGATCACAAGAATAAAAGCCTTTTATATAACAAGTGACAGCAAGTAGATTTTTTTTAACAAATCAAAGGCTGAGATATTCTCTAAAAAAATGTCTCGAGGGTGTTTTTTTCATTCCACACCAGGAAGATAATACAGCTGTTTAAACTAAAGGACAGTGGTGAAACAAGGCAAAGTCATAAATTAGCTATGACAGTATTGAGGCTGGAAATTAAAAGAAGGTTTTTAACCACAAAAATTGAGACAATCAAATAGTTTTTTACTAAAAGATCCAGGGGCAAAGCTTAAATATTTTAAGTCAGAGTTTCAGCAAGTTATAAAAGGAATTACATGACCTTGCATTATTCCATGTTTTTGTAGTCCATCAGCCTGCAGGCTTTTCTGTATTTTTCATGCAAGATCGACATTATCTAATCAAAGGGCAAAACTATCACCGACCCCCAGTGCCTTCTGTGAAAACTACCAGCCAGTCCTGTAGCCAGTGAAATTCTGTCAGAACAGAAGATCTGTGTGTACACATACTCTGCAAATTCTGCTGATTAGTTATTTCTGAATCAGCTGTTGTATGGCTGAGGACAAGTGCCTTGAAGTAGAGCTATGGGCAATACCTGGACATCTTTCCTTCAAAGAAGCAAGCTTTTTCTTTCCTTTTAGAAAAATGTACATGTGGAAAGTGTTAGACTAAGGCACATAAAGGAAGTGTATTAGGTATGGAAGTAGTGCAGTTAGCAAGTTGTTGTGTAGGTTTCCCAGGTGCTGCCATAGGAGGTTGGGCGTTTCTTAATCCAAAATTGTAGAAAGGAATGACTTCATCTGTCTGTCAATCTATCTGTCAAAAGGACATTTTACTGTTCTGGTGGTCACATGCCCAAGGCTATGGTAAACACTGGGTGGCACCCTAAAGAAATTCTTCTCCTTAACCATGGGTAGATTGCAAAGGGTACTGTTGCAAAGTGAGTGTGGAGGACTTTGCACAGTCACATGCACACACATATGCACACTCAGTATTGCCATGCATATTTATCACGTGTAAGAGCTGTACATAATTTCAAAGTCTGTACAAAAATCTCTTTTTCACTTTTCAGTTTGTAAAAATACAACACCTGGACCATTCACTTGGTAACAACCGATTCCTGTGGCAGTTTTTGTCCCAGATGCCTAAATTGTGATGGAAAAGGATAGCAGGAGACTTAGTCTCAGGTTGGGCTGACAAAAAGGCATCTTACCTACAGAGGTGCAGCTACAGATTCATTTTAACCTGTCTTTTGGTCCCATGTCAGAAAGCTATTGTGATTGGCCTGGTGATACAGGCTTTTACTGCAAATGACAACACTCCCAAGTGCTGGCTTGTGAAAGAATTTAGGCATTTTCCTAATTTTAGGAAGCTACTGCAGCAGGCTATCCCTAGTCAGACCTCTGTAAGTACCTATAGCAAAGATGTTTGTGAGTGTAATTCTTGCCAGAGAAGGTCCTTTCCTTTATCTGCCCAAACCTGTCCAGATGAGTTCAAAGGCAGATTACAGATTCTTTGTCTTCTGTTAATTCATTTGGATCACCTTATTTCTCCAAGTCTCTGACAAGTTCTTTCAGATCTTTGAGGTTAGTAGCTGGCAAAGACATACTTCCTGAAAAGGTGTGCCAGGAACATGCCTTACTAAAATGATGGCTGATTCTAATAACTATTTAATATATAACACATATATTTAAAATATAACACATTTAATGTAAGTAAATAAATAATATAGTATGATAAAATTATTAGGAACCTGGCACCCTAATGACATGGAAAGGCTGCATGTAGAAATCAGTTCTACCAGGTCACAAATCCATGATTAAGTTTTTAACTTAATAAAAATGGATTATTGCAGAGAGTATTTCCTGGGGATAACAGATTTTCTGAGAGAACGAGGAGTAAGAAGCAAAGGGTACCCTCTTTTTTTTTGTACTGGTCCACTCAAACTGCATGGAAGGGGAAAAGGTTACTTACCATTTTGTAGTGTCTTTTTCAACATTTCAGTCACTGTCCTACAGCGCAGATAAAACATTTCCAAATTAATTCATTAATGTACACTAATTGCTCTGGTCCCCTCTTTTTGGCTCAGTGTTCTTTGCCTCTTATTCACCCATCATTATCTGGCTTGGCATTCCACTTTCTGCTTCCCTACATTGCCTTCTCCATATTCCAGTGTTGCTGCATCTGGAAAAAACACAGGGAGAGGTGATGAAGGCTGTGAAGGATGTGTACCCAGTGCTATATTTCTACTTGGCAGAAGCTACAACTCCTCCTGTCTCAGGTTTCTCTGATGGCAGGAGGCAACAGTGCATGCTGAGCACTTAGCACAGTCTTGACCCTTCCAGCAAGGTGTAAATCAATTAGCTGTTGAGGTAGCAGCCAGAGATAAGGCTGTAGTACGAGTGAGAAGAAAATTACCGCTACCCTGATTTTGATCTTAGGATGGTTTTGGGTTTTTTTTCTAATTTGTTTTTCCATGGGGATAGCTCTTCAGTGCAGCAAGGTATCTATTTTTAGTTCTGGTTAATAGTTTCAATGCATCTGATATGTAAATGTTTCCGAATGTGAGGCTAATTCTGAACAGCACTGAATTCCTTTAGCTCTTGGTGATTACAAGGGGTAGTTCTATACCTCAGAGGTTTTATTTATGAAAATATCAGCTATCTCATCTGCACTGATTAAGATTAATTAAGATCCACTGAGGATAAAATTCTGAACACTCTCACTTTTCAAAGTACCCTCTATACTAAGTAATGACTATTTTCCTGGGTAAACTTTGCCAAGACTGGGACCTTAGTAGAGCATTTAGGGCTCTAAAAGGCAGCATTTACTCATATGAATTGTGCCATTTTACAGCAGAAGTTCCAGAGTGCTACTCACATGAGTAAGAATTGCAGTTCGTCCATCATTAGGAAAGCCATCAATAAATAAATGTTAAAATATAAATACATGGACATATTCTTAATGCTGCAAAGCAGACTTTTTAAAAGTGTACTAATAATTTAGCCTGCCAATAAATGTTCTTAATGAAACCCTTCAGACCAGCGTTGGAAGCATTTTGCTTGATACAAGTGGAAAAATTGTGCATATTAACCTGATGGGGGGGTCATTCAAGGCAATGTGCTTGTATGTGTGTTTGAGAGGCTCTTCACATAAAGGAGAAACATTCAATAAGAGTAAAATACAAATATCACTTACGACATCAAGAAAATCAAATAAGGAAAGATATTAAAAGGATTTGAAATTATGTTTACATTATTATTTTTACAGATTTCTTCTTCTGAGTGAATAGTGCTGTTTGTTTAAAGAGAATACAGTCTGCATCAGTGAAATTTTTATTATATTTTTTTTTATTTAGAGCCCAGATATATTGTGAAAAACCTTCAAATGCAAAGTAAAATGCCTATTACCTTCCTCTTGACCTTAAATTTTAAAATGGGGGTGACTTTATTTATATGAAGACAATTTTTATGCACACATGAAACCTGTGCAAGAAACGTGCCCAAACAAGATGGTCTTTTATTATGTTTAGCATAACCTCAAAAAACCAGATTGTACACCAGTTAGGCAATTGTCTACAGAGAATCATGAGGGCTCTGCTCCCACTAATTTCAGTATTCCCTGCCAGGCCTTACACCCTTCAAGACTTCAGCTGCAGCAAACTTTCCTTCAGGATGCAATTGAAGATTAGCTCACAAACTGTTTTCTTCACCTGCACAAATATTTTCTACTACTCTTCTTTCTGTGTTACTGGTCTTAGACAGGAACTGTGACCAATGCCAGTCCCATACCTTCCTCAGCTGTTAAATAGGAAGGTTTTTCAAACGTGAGCAAAACTGCGGAAACATCGCGTGTACACAGGTAGATTGCTCCCTCTTCTGGAAATCCTGCATATTGCAGTACCCTTTTTATATTCGTAAAAATGAGTAAAACTCTGGTTTCCTACAGATTATTATTTTTGATAATTTATTAAAAATTCATAAAGTTTATTCAAGATTTCATAATATGGTCTTTTATGTAGCACTACACTATACTGGCTACAATAAGGAAAACAGCATCTCTAAACATGTAAACACATTGACATTTCTCAGTGGAAGAAAGTTGTGAAGCAAGTACACAAGATATTTAACATAGTTCTACAGCAGATACGAAGCTTATCTAGGCTTTACATATACTGGAGCATCACTTTAGCAGGACATCTATATCTGTATGCACCATTTTATAGTTAAAACCAACCTGGGATCATATTTTGTTCTCAGAATTTGCTATGCCGTTTCTAATCCAGTCTGAGGTTTCCCATAGCTTTAGAAATGACCTAAAACTAGACAGAAACCTTTATTTATGCAGATCTACAAATCAATAATGCCTTGACAACACACCAGTTGCAAAAAGAGCATAAACTCTATTTTCAGTGATGCACCAAGATTTTATTATGAAGCTCTAAGTATCTGGTTTTTTTCTTTTTTCTTTTCTTTTTTTTTAAAATGTAGCCACAACTCATGGAGACAAGTGTCCATCAAGAAAATAGATCTTCATTTTGAGACCTTTTAGAAGCACTGGAATGAACCAGCAAAAATAAACCCCCTAAAAGTTCAAAAGCTGTGAGGAAAAACAAGATATAGTCAATATTTAAGCTAATAATGTGTGTGAGGATTTGTTTTGTGATGGCTTGTGGTTGCTTGTGACTGATACTATTACATGAAATCTTTTACTGTTGACAGACTGAGGTTAGCTATTTTTGGGGTAGTTGTGAAAACAATTCCAATAATTCCAAAATTCCCATCACAACCAAAAATTATAAAATATCATGAGTCAGGCTCATGAATTTATTTTGGCCCTTTAGAACCATGTGGCTTAGACGTTCTCTATTCTTTGTGGATAAGAAAACCTGAGATATTATGGTAAAGCACTAATTTCCAAGTTTCCAAATGTGAGTATAAATAATAAGTATTAAAAGAAGGTCAACAAAACCACCTTTTAGTCTTAGCTGAACATATAGATGATATCTGTCCCACTCAAATGTATAGATACTAGTGAAGAAGGGAAAAGAATGTGCCCATCGTCTCTGGAGAGGGTCATTCATAGAGAGCATAAATACCTTGGAAGCGAACGTGGCAACTCGGGTCTGGTCGGCCAGGTTGGAGCCATGAGCCTCATCCTTGTGAGAAGAGCTGAACATCACCAGTGAGAAAGGGCAGAGGGAGACAGATACATGCCCAAAAGCATCTTCTACTGCCAGAAGCTGATGCTGATAACTGGATGAGCATAATGCTGAACCCAAAGGTCGGGTGGGTGTGTCTGCTAATGTTTATGACAGAAATGTAATGTGTAATAGGGGAATATTCAAGATATTTTTCTGAACAGGTGAATACATCCTGAGGAGTTCTTTTCTGTCCCTATTTCAAGTCTGGTAATCACAATTTCTGTGGAAGTTCATTTCCCCTTGGCGTATAAGAATGGCTCACTTAGGCCTCATCTGTCTGGTTAGATTCCTCTCCAAACCCCAGGAGCTAAACCCTTTGGCTCCTTTTCCAATTCAGAGAAACAATATCCATAGGAAAGTTATTGGTTTATATTTCAGAAAGGAACGTTATGGTTTGTTAGAAAATATGGTAGTGTTTTCTCCAGTAATTGCATTACTCAGTATCACCAAATTGGATGTTACCCACCAGAAATTAAGCAGTTTTGTTTAAGCAGCCTCTGATCAATAGACATTCCCACTGAATAATGGAATAATGGAAAAGATCTTCACAAGTGGTAGTAATGCTGTGTAAAATTATAAAGTCTCTTCTCTTGGAAGCAAGGACCAGTCCCTGTGAGTCTGGGACAGAGAGAGATTGAGTCAGGAAAGCTGGTTCTGTCACATGGTCTCTAGCCTTTTTCTACCCTCCAAATATGTAGTTAATGTCAATCTTCTCTGTTGCAGAACTAAACACCATCCTAATACCATCAGTTAGATTTAGAGCAGCAAGTATTCAGAAGACATAAACCTGGACAGACAATATAGAAAGCATAAAAAAAACCAGTTGAGAGATCTGGACAGACTGGAGACATGGGTAGAGAGCAATTATATGAAATTAAAGAACGACAAGTGTAGGGTCCTGGATCTAGGCAGGAATAACTCCATGGACCAATACAGGTTAGGGGCTAACATGCTGGAAAGAAGCTCTGTAGAAAAAGACCTGGGAGTCCTGGTGGGCAGCAGGATGACCATGAGCCGGCAGTGTGCCCATATGTCCAAGAAACCAATGGTATCTTGGGGTATGGCCAGCAGGTCGAGGAAGGTTCTCCTTCCCCTCTACTCTGCCCTGGCAAGGCCTCATCTGGAATATTGTGTACAGTTCTGGGCTCCCCGGTTGAAGAAGGACAGGGAACTTCTGGAGAGGGTACAAAAAAAGGGCTACAAAGATTATTAGGGGGCTAGAACATCTCTCTTACACTGAGAGACTTTTTTGGGAGGTTGGAGTGGGGGGGGGATACTTTTTACCATAGAGGAGACCGAGGGGGGATCTTATCAATACTTATAAACACTTGAGGGGTGGGTGTCAGGAGGATGGGATCAGTCTTCTTTCAATGGTTCCCAGTGACAAGACAAGAGGCAATGGGCACAAAATTGGATATAGGAACTTCCACATAAGCACGTGAGGAACTTCTTTACTGTGAGGGTGACAGAGCACTGGAACAGGCTGCCCAGAGAGGTTGTGGAGTCTCCATCCCTGAAGGTACTCAAAACCCACCTGGACAGCGCCTTGTGCAGCCTATTCTAAGTGATCCTGCTTTTAGCAGGGGTGTGGAACTAGATGATCCCCAGAGGCCCCTTTCAAATCCTACCTTTGTGTGATTCTGTAATATAACATCCATTGGGATTGTATCTTGGAAATTCAGATAAAGATTTGGATTTCACATCTATGTGCAAACTCTTTAGGGAAGATATCATCTGAATAAAGCAGGAACCTGCCTTTAAAAGTATATATCCAAGTCTTATTAAGAAATATACAGTTGTCATTCAGAAGTCTGATGAATATTTTACTCCCAAGAAAAGGAAGCATGGGAATGGTGTAAATTTCATGACACTTACAAGAGTTGGGAGAAACTGAGGAAAAAGCTTTTAAGTGATCATTTGTATGTATGAGTATCCTTGATTACAGATCGAATACCTTGGCCAGTTTAGTATATGAGATCAGGAAGTGATTGGAGCCAGGGATTCAAAGATAAGCAAAGAACTGTTGGAAGATGCAAATTTGGATTTGGGGAAGGATCTGCTAAACTCCATGAATCTCTCTGGATAGAATGAAAGACATCAAGATGGAAAGACAGCGAGGAGGAAAGAAAGCAGGAGGCAGTCACACTAAACAGGCTAACAGAAAAGAAAACCGAAAAGAGAAAGAATACTTAAAAGAAATCCGAAGAGACTCGAGGGAGAAAGATACTGAAAAGCACAGATTTGCTTCAGATAACAGCATAAGGAAAACGCATCCAGCAGCTTACAAATACAGCAACATCTGAGAAGTGCTTCTCAAAACATACAGACTCTGAATGCCTTACTGAAAGTTGCTATTTAGTTATCCATGATTTCTGTAAGTAAATAAAAGTTCCAATATTCAATAATTTCCTGTTGAGAAAGAAAGAAAAAAAAAAGAATGCACACAGTAACATTACAGAGCTGGGACTTACATCCCCACATTAGTGGCACTTTTTGCCAGGAACTAATAGTACACAAATCCCACTGGCTCCTATGTAAACTCTGAGCATGTTCTTTAAAAAAAATAAAATTCAATATCTTGTATCTCAAATCTCTTTTTTGCTCTGCAGGGAAAAGCTTTGCTCAAGGGAAAGATCTCTATTTGTCTAAAAAGTGCATCACAGTTAAGAACTTCTAAAACTAGGTGAAATGTTAAAAGCAGAAGTAATTCAGATAAAAATGTTTTGTCTTTTTTTTGGTATGTTAATCTATTTTGTGTGTGACAGTTGGGCCCAGATTTATTTTAGATTTCTGGTTTTAAGGGGAGATTTCTTTCATTCTCAGGGGTCCTATGAGTCAAAAGCAAAACCAGATCTTGCTGTCTTTCATAATAACATTTAAATAGATTAAGCTGCATATTTATTTTGTGCAGGTTGTTTCAAATAATTAAAATTAAAATGATCAGAGGTAGCGTTTGAAGTTCATACCACTTAAGATAAAGCCATCTAATTTCACACTAGTATTGATACTACTGGTTCTCTGAGCACACTGGCAATGACATATTAACATTAAGAGAATATACAGTAAAAAGTAAGAGGATCAAGGTGCATTTAAATGAAAAAGCAGCACATGGTGGGTACATCGAAATCTGCACCACTAGTTTTTTGATTTACCAATATCCATCCATCTTTCCTTCCTTTCTTCCTTCCTTCTTCAGTGCCAGTGATTTTTAAGGAAGAATGCATTTAGAAGGAAAAAGACAGAGATCAGATACCAAACATAGCTTGAAAATTACTTGAAATTTGCAATGTCAAATTCCTTGTCAAAGACACTCTAGACTATCGATAAAATTAGGTTATGCCACTTTTTTTAAACAGGTATATTTAGAAGAAGGCTTCACAGAAGATAGGCTGACACTGTTGAGTTATTCTGCTTTCTTTTGTTTTCTTAGGTAAATAACCCATTTATTATTGTTGGAAGCAGGAAAGAATACCAAGTGTTCTTGCCCTCTCATTACCTGTGGGAAAAAACTATGCAGAGCTACAGAGATGTGGTCCTAATTTTGCAAGTTTCTTAATGTTACTTGGTATGGGCTCCATGATGGCAGTTCCTGTTGGCTTTAGGTCTGAAGCATCTTTGAATTTGTTAAAAGGTACCACAGCCTGTGACAGAGACCACAGTTACATCTTCTTCACTAATACAAGTGTAAAGATCCTTTTTAAAATTTATAAAATGCTGTCAGCTCCTGTAAAGACAGAATAGAAAAAAAGACAAGGACATAAATGGCTGTTTCCTATAAAAAGGGCATGACTCACTATCAGCAGTTTTGGATGTTCCCTCCCAGTAAAGCTTTGACTCTTATTTGGCCTAGTATAAAGAGAGTCCGATCAATAGGCACTTCCTTTGCATAATGGAAAAGATTGCTACAAATATTTTCACAACTGTTAGCAATGCTGTATAAAAATAGATGATTTCCTTTTTAAGGACTTGATTTATTTTACGTGCATAGCCATTTAGCAAACCCTTTTAACATTTGCATGAAATACACTAGAAAATTTATCAAAGTTGTCTCAACTGTTCCTGAACTATTCCTGGGCCTGGACTATTCAAGATAAGTAACCAAAATCAGTGAATGTCGAGCATGAAAAATAACTAAATAATTTCATGGCTTATTTGTTTAATGAACAATTAGTTGCTGTCATGGATTACATAAAAAGCAATTTGAGTTTCGTGTGGTTTATTTGTGTTCCTGTACCATGTCAAATTTCCCACTCTTGATTTCTGGATTGTTGTTCAAAGACTTTCCTCATATCGTCTGTATTAGTGCCTGTTCTTTTAGTCTCAAATCACTTCTTTTATTTCTGAGTATATGTTGCATGTCACTCAAGACAGACCCTCACGAGAGCACCCATCTCCCACTGTGAGTGACCCAGATCTGTCCCATGCTGCTGGTGATGTTGACCACTCTTACTTGTCCTCAGTACATAAGCACCATTCATCAAGATGAAGTAGTCAATGTATTAGGAAATCTTTATGATCACTGTCCTAATTCTACTCAGTAGTGTTTTTTCCACAATTCTTTTTTCTTTCTTATTCTTTTTTTTCCACAGCAAATTAGCAGTGCCATTTCTTCATATGCTCAAAACCAAACAACTCTCCTCCTCCTCATCTAACATCCAAAACAGGTGTGGTTGGAATTCAATCTCACACTCAAAGAACCTTCAATACTTCCTCCTCAGACTCTGCTACATGACAGTGTATGATACTAAATAAATATGCTCCAGCATATTTCATACATGGGAAAATTGAGCACATATGAAGGTAAGCATTATGAACTAGCTCAGGTTCAAAAATTTGGAGGGGGCAGAGATTCTAGGCCTTTGAAAAACAATAAATACAGACTTTGAAGAGAAGTCTTTATCCTCTGCTTGTATCTTTCCTGGTTTATTCTCTCCATTTAGTCTTCCTTAGGTACATGCTGTCATAGACAGGATCCTGGAGTAGATGTACATCATGTTCATTCTCATATGATTTTTGCATGTCTTTCCTTGAACAGATGTTCATAATATAACCAAGGCTACTTAATACTTTGTGTTTTGTCACCTGTATTTCACTGTTTATTTTAATGCTTCACTTTGCAGCATGATTTTTTTTTTGCTTTTTTTCTGTCAAAAGTTATTGTGAAGGGAGTACTATTTTTAGAAAAATATGTAGCTGTTTTGACAGCAGCAGTGTAGATACAGATAAGTTGTTGGCCTATTAAAAAAAAATAATCTGATCTCTTGAAAACTCAGTTTACCATTAGGCCAGGATTCAATAATATCTAGATTTCACTCTGATAAGCCACAGAAACTATTTGCAAAGAATAGGAAAGTTATAGGCCTGCAGAATAGTTATTTGCATGTTCCTTTTAACTGTTTTTACTAATTTTACTGTTAATGCAGTTGTTCATTTTCCCCTGCTCCATTAAAGTAGATGACTGAAGTGTGAATGTAGTAGAATCCAGAAAAATGACAAAATTCATGGAAAGGACAGATATGGACCAGCTGTTCAGTCTCTTTTCCTGTAAAAGAACTGAGGAAAGGAGGGACAGAAAATGGAGCCAAAAGGAACCAAGCCTTAAACAACAAAAGAAGTAGGAGCTTTCTGGCTCTTGATCAGAGTTATCCTATTGCCTCCTCTATATAAGAAATTCTGGATACTAGAGGTTGGATGGTCTCAAGATTTAAATGGTCAATATAATGAAAAAAAAAATCTTTAGAATGTTTCTAAAAACACAGCACTACTAAAAAACATCTGAGGCTAAAAGTATGGTGACATAGTATTAAGAAGTACTATAGGTTAGTCCAGGTTTTTTTTCCTTCTCTGGGCCTACATTTAGAGAAAGGCCAGCAGTTAGATTGACCTGACATTCTTGTGTTCTAACTTGGTAGTTAAATGGGGCGGAAGATACAAAGTAACATAAATACAAAAGGTTCTCACACTGAAAAGAATGAAACTAAATACTTTAACATCTTTTGGTGTACATGTAGCATGTTAGCGCATATATTTTACCTGGAGGATATATTAACTTATTTTGTTATTTCTTTTGTCTAACCTCCTAACACCAAGAATACCGATGATAAAACAGTGAGTTCTGGAAAAACACTGGTTTGCTTTTTCAGCAGATATCATGTACATAGTAATCATAGAAACATAGAATGGGTTGGGTTGGAAGGTCATCTGCTGCAGTGAGCAAGGATATCTTCAATTAGACTCCACACCAATATGTGGAAGAACTTCTTCACAGTAAGAGTGATAGAGCACTGGAACAGGCTGCTCAGGGGGCGTTGTGGAGTCTCCTTCTCTGGAGATATTCAAGACCTGTCTGAATGCCTACCCGTGCAACCTGTCCTAGGGAACCTGCTTTGGCAGGGGGGTTGGACCCAATGGTCTCTGGAGATCCCTTCCAACCCTTACAGTTCTGTAATTCTGTGATTAGTTTGCTCAGAGCTCTGTCCAGCCTGACCTTGAATATTTCCAGGAATAGGGCATCCACAACTCTGGACAACCTGTTCCAGTGTCTCAGCACCCTCACTGTAAACAATTTATTCCTAACATCTAATTTAAATCTACCCTCTTTGAGTTTAAGACCATTATCCCTTGTCCTATCACTACAAGACTGTGTAAACAGTTCCATTCCAGCTTTCTTGTAGGTACTGAAAGGCTGCTATAAGGTCTCCCTGGAGCCTTCTCTTTTCCAGGGTGACTGAACCAAATCCTCTCAGTCTTTGCCATTAGGAGAGGTGCTCCAGCCCTCTGCTCATCTTTGTGGCCCTCCTCTGAACTCTCTCCAACAGGTCCATCCATGTCTTTAGTATGCTGGGGACCCCAGAGCTGGATTCAGTACTCCAGGTGGGGCCTCACCAAAGCAGAGTGGAAGGGCAGAATCACCTCCTGACCTGTTTGTCACATTGTGTTTCATGCAGCACAGGATATGATCACCTTTCTGGGCTGTGAGTATACATTGCGGGGTCATGTTCAGCTAATACTTACACTGAAAAGTAATCAGTTTAAGGTAAATGGTTCAGTAATCCAATGCATTCAGAGATTTACTGTGTTCATAAACTAGAGCAGGGTATGTCTAGATTAGACATTAGAAAGAAATTCTATGAGGGTGGTAGATTAGGGAGCTAATGAGTAAACTCAAAGGGAAGCAGAAGGCCTATAAAACCGTGGAAACAGGGTCTGAGACCTGGGAAGAATATAGGGATGTTGTCATCGCCTGTAGGGATGCAACTAGGAGGGCTAAAGCCCGCTTGGAAATGAAGCTGGCAAGGCACATAAAGGAAAATAAAACCAGTTTTTTCAGATACATGAATAGTAAGAGGATGACTAGGGATAATGTAGGTCCCTTGCTGAACGAGGCGGGTGTCCTGGTAACAGGTGATGATGAGAAGGTGGAGATACTGAATGCCTTCTTTGCCTCGGTCTTCACTCCAAAGGTCCCTCGGGACCCACATACACTGGATGAAAGTAGGAGTGTTTGGGGTATGAAGAGCTTCCCTCTAGTTGAGGTAGGGGTGGTCCAGGAGCTTCTCAAAGGGGTTAATGCACACAAATCCATGGGCCTGGATGGGATACATGATTGATGATCTCTCGAGGTCCCTTCCAACCCCTACGATTCTGTGATCACCAGAACAGGTTGCCCACAGAGGTGGTGGAAGCCCCACCCCTGGAGACATTCAAGGTCAGGCTTGATGAAGCTCTGAGCAACCAGATCTAGTTAAAGGTGTCCCAGTTTACTCAGGGGGGGTTGGACTAGATGACATTTAAAGGTCCCTTTCAACCAAATGCATTTTATGTTTCTATGATTCTGTGATATAAGATTATAGATGAAATAGTTATCTGAACATATACAAATAGTCTGAAATTTGTGGCCTGTGAACCAATGCTGAATTTTTTTCAAGGACAGACATCTTGAACCTTGCATTATTTTTTTCAGGCTGAAAAAACCTGGTAGCACTGTTTATAAAGTATTTTGGCAATTGTGTATATCTTAACAAGTGAAGAGCCGTATGACATACAAGCTTGTCACAATTATTTTTATTAATCTAAACAACTCTTTGGTTTATATGTTTCAATTTCAGACTCTGACTCAGTTTTAATTTTAATTAGACTTGTTGAACCCTTCAAATTACTTGCATTCTTCAAAAAGACAGTTTCAAGATATATACATCTTGCTTTATACTACTGATCTTCATTCTTTGATGAACTGTTGACTTGCAAAATCAGTTAAACAAACAGCTCATCTATCTAGAGTCGTTTGTATGGAGAAATGTTCCTTCATTAACTTTACTTAGCTCTTACATAGTTTTGAGACTTGTGTGCTTCAATTTCCTTATTATCCACTCCTGAGGCAGCTATTTAAAGCAGGGTGAGGTCTGATAACATAATCTACACCTGTTGTAGTGTCGATTTCATTCAAGAATCTATTTTTGTTTCCCTGAATCAGTTAAAAAGGAGATAGTCATATCACACATGCAACAGACTACGTATGTGTTAAAGTAGATGTTAGCTTTCTTTACTAAGACAGGTTTTCGCAGATCAGTCCTCATTTCTTCATATAGCCACTAGATTTTATTTCAGAAGGGATATATGCTACCAGCCTTATTTACTTCATCAATATGCTATTCATCATGATATAGGATGTCCAGATGCAATCCTAAATTTGGATGCACACGCTTCAATTCCCTGTGTGGGCCTAATGAAGAAGAGGACTAAGCACACGTCAGTCCTGTGCTTTCCTTCTGGAAAGACAGAGTATAAAATATCATAGAACTCCTTTGAGCCGTGGACTCCATCCAGCAGAAATTTTACAGGAAGCAAAAGGAAGCTTACCTTTGAGAGAACTGAGCTGGTCATGTGCCAGTCTCCAGCACATGTAAATAGACATAACCTCACTGTCAGGAGAACACAAGCAGTAAGGCTGTAATGTTTAATCCTTTTGAATAAGCTATTTAAAGAGGGCCAAAGTATAGTAAAAACAATTAGAGGCTGTTTACTCCTTGGCTAATGAAATCTTTGGATATGTGGTGTGTGATGGGATGGGAGAGGAGGAAGCAGCCATCTCTACCATCAATGACTCTTAGTTTCTTTCTTTTCTGGATGTAAAGAATAAAAATAAATTTTCTTTCCAAATCTGAACATTGTCTGAGCAAAATGTTTTCAGAAGTTTTCTTTGGATATTTTGAAAATGCATGATCCAAAAGAAATAGTTATTTTGAAATTATGTTCTCTGTTTAACGGCATAGATGCATCTATGAATATGATGCTTCTAAAGGCTACTGTTTCTGCTGGGAGTGAATCTGTTGGCTCCAGATTTATGTGGGTGTGACATGCTGGGTTCCCACAAATACATCATGAGAAAGCAGTCTTTTATTACTTTTGCATGAAAGACAGCCTGAATGTATGAGTTTATTATTCAGTGCATGGGACTCAATACCTCTTATTTCTGTCTAAGCTTTAAGAGCTTTTAATTTAGTCAGTACAAATGCTCTATCCCTGTAAAGGACTGATGCAATTTTTCTGCAAGTACCATGGTCTCTATAATCCTGCCTAGTAGATCTAAAGGCAGTGAGCTGTCCCAGGATCCCTCCTTGCAGTCACACTATGAGGATTTGCTCAAGTATTAAGATGAGTGCTGACTGGGTGGTCAACACTGGTGAAACACTGAGTGCCAGTTCAGGACCCAATAACTGATGAGAAAGGAGTTTATCTCCTCCACACTGGCTATGTTTCAGTGCTACTGTACAGCTGATCATAAAGATAGTTTCTTGACCTTTCATTTTTAAGCCTTTCTGCAAGGCTCTGTCCATCATGCTGAGTAGTTGCTGCTGTGTCAAGGACACAGCACACCTTCAAACTGCCAAATGAATGTTGTGGTCAGACTTGGAAACCAAGGTATAATTTCATGCCCTATATGTTCATTGCTTTTTCCACTCTTATGAGGCTGGTTTCTGGTTTACTAGTCTGTAGTGAGGAAAGGGAACTGCACAAGAAATTCCCACGATGTGACGTTCTTCTTCAAAGTGGAACAAACCTAAGAATATTGCAATGACCAACCACACAAAATTAAAAAAAAAATAAATTATAAAGTGTGATCAAAATAGCTTATTTCAAGAAAAATTTGAACATCTTACATAAAAATAACTTTTAACTTACAGGTTTTGAAAAAAACCCAGGAATTTCTGAATGCATAGCAATACCAACTTTTCAACAGCACAATATATCCTCTTAGGTTTTTCTTCCCCCAGTTTAAAAAACAGTCAATTTGACTACTTCTATGAAATATGTAACTGATGAGTTTTTATGTTCCACTTGAAAAGTGTTGCTTTGAAGAAAGAACAACTAGTTCTTCTAAATGGCAAATGAAGAAAACACATTTCTTGTGTCTGAAGAGACTGCTTAGCACAGAATGTCACTGTTGAACATCGATATTCTCAGACTTGCTTCAAATTCAGAAACTCTGCAGCAAGAGACAAACTAATGGTTATCTCAATATTAATTCTCCAGCAACTTACCCATAGCATGAGCTACAAAAAGATTAATCCTGCTTTGAATGCCAAAGAACATTAGATAAAATTGATAATCATATCCAGCGTGTTTTTCAGTATTTCATTATTCTCTGCCCTATCATAGTTCTCTCTAAGCAGATGGGTTGCTGGTATATACAAATACAATGGGAAGTTGTATAGGATACATTAGAAGCATTATTTTAGGTATCAGAGTAAATTTAATTTATTTTCTGATCCAGCCTGTTCTGGATTACAATTTCGAATCCAGTTTCTAACACAATCAGATTAGTACCATTATATTCTATTTTACTGTATGATTTCACAGTGTTGTCTGTCACTTGATGAATCAAACTGCAGTAATCTGTAGTGTCTTCTATGTATTATGTATTAATTTATGTTATATTTTTGACATATATTAATGTAAATGTCTTGACTGTCTTGACAGCAAGTCCTACTCAGTGCAACTTCTTATTCCTTTTTAAGTCTGAAAAAGTAAAAAAATATTTGAAATAAGAATCACATTAAATTTCTTAAATTCTTAGGCCAGGAAAACGGGCATAAACTTGAATATAGGAAGTTCCACCTAAATATGAGGAGGAACGTCTTTCCTGTGAGGGTGGCAGAGCACTAGGACAGGCTGCCCAGAATGATTCTAGAGTCTCCATCTCTTGAGGTACTCAAAACCCTCCTGGACGCTATCCTGTGCACCCTGCTCTGGGTGATCCTGCTCTAGCAATGGGGGTGGACTAGAAGATCTCCAAAGGTCCCTTCTAACCCCTACCATTCTGTGATTCTGTGAAAATGCTGAAAATATACATTCAAAACTCTGAAAAACTATATGTTTTGGTTTGTTTCAGAAGAAATCACCTTGCTGTTTTCTTCCTTGGCCTGTGAATTATTTTATTGGCTTAGTGAGTCCTCTAATTCTTCCCAGGAAAGTTTAAACATCTATCAGATGGGTTCACTAAGAAATAATGTTCAAGAATTTTCCTTAAAAGCTTTCCTTACAATACATGTATCTTTAGGAGAAGTTTGATTACCTTCTAAGTGAAAAAAAGAAAAGCCCTCTGTAACTGGCTACCCTTTCTTACTCTGAATTATCTTCTGATATTGGTCCAGTAACCTGATGTGGAAGAGGCAGAACCTGGAGTAGGGCTCTCCTAGCAAATGTGAGACTACTGAACAGCTTCTCATTTTTCTAGAAGTCTTACCATTTGTCTCATTTCCCAAAATCATTTCTCTGTTTTCTATTAAAGCCAATTGGAGTTACCTATCTTAAAAGGCAGGTTTAATTGCAAAGAAATATTGTAATGAGAACATTTGAATGTTTGTAATGTATTACAATTTGCAGGGGGTCTTTTTATGTAACATTTATAGCTCCATCATTAGTCAGGAAATTAATGTATACAAGATATCCTCTTTAATGAGTGTATTAAATTAACAATTACATTTGGATAGTTATGATGAGGTAGACATAAACTAAACTCTGTGTTCTGTCAGAAATTAAGCAAGTTTCTTTACAATTTCATGCACAATACTCAAGGGCAGAGTCAGTGTGAACCCCCAAAAATATTAAATAAACTTAAACCAGAATGCATCAGAATTCAAGGAAGATGATAGGTATGTTTTGGTACTTCACATCTCCCACCTACATCTAGTAGTCTCGTGACTAGTATAAGGAAATTTAGAGTTGAAGCATATGCTAAAATAAAATAGCTGAGCAAAATTTGTCAGTCATTCAGTTTCAATGTCAACATTGCTCCCTCTGGATATGTATTGGTGAAGACTATCTAATTCTAGTTTGCCTAGATAAGAAGAGATTCATTTAGGTAGAATAGTCACAAAATTCGATCTGTAATATAGAATATAGTTTTTCAAAGGAATATAGAAATGTCTTACTGTTCTCTTGAGGGAAGTATGGCCATGACTCCTGCAAGACTCAAGGATGCCTAGCCTAACTGAGGAAGATGATCTAAAGATGCCTAAAAATATTTTCATAATTCTATACTTAAGAAAGAAAATAGGGATGAGGTAAACTGTGTCTACCGTGAAGGAAGTTGTGAAAATCAGGAAGTTTGGAGTTGGTTTTTTGAAAACTTTTATTTTCTTATATGCAATGCAATCAAAATTAATAAACAAACATGGAAACCACACTGTTGTTATTAGGTTTTCTTGCTTTGATCTCTTGGTGTTATTTGTCTTTACACGAAGAGAGATTATTGAAGAATTCCCCACCTTCCCACACGTTTGGGTTTCCATCAGTTCCTCTGAACTGCTTTCTTGACTTACTAAGACACCAGCTCCAGGTGTAAAGTTTTCAATTGCATTTCCTGCTAGATAATCACGGTTTGGGGATTTACCCACCCGCTGCTTTGTGGAGAGTTCACCTTCTTTCAGGTATTAGGTTAGTATAGAAATACTGATTTGAGTTTGCTTTGCTCATTATTTTAATCAGCTTTTATTCTAATTATAAAACCACTCAATACACTCTATGCCCAATAGATGGCAGTAAAACACTGAAAAATCCACGAACTTACTTTATGTTCATTTAGAATGACTTCTGCACTGAAAAGTAACTAGCTACTGCCCAATGCTCCTCCTTAACAGCAGGCAAATTTACACTTCCTTCTCGATTCTGAGCTGCTGTTTCGTAGGAATCTGACATTTGCACGTGGATCATAACGTAGTCTTTTCTCTCTGATATTTTTGGGTGATAGTTTTTCCCGCTTCAGTTTCCCCTTTCTTAACTCTGGTCATTCACAAAAGTCTGTGCCTCTTTTTTGATTGGTTGTCTGTCATTGTCACAAGGTAATGAGAAATGTATTCCAGTGCTTCCTCAGAACAGCATAATCTCTTCACTGTCTCCTGGTTAATGACCCACTGGACTGCTGAGCGTATAGAGAGGACCCTTCTCAGTTCTGTCTTCTAAGAAACACGGAAACTTGTACTGCATTACTTGATTTTTTTTTTTTATCAACTACATAAAAATCATAGGTTTTGCAGCAATCAATTGAAAGACATCCATTTGGAGTTTAGAGGAAGAATATTGTTTTCCACTCTATTTTGTATTTCAAGTTAAATTTGATGGCAGTAAGAGTTCTCAGAAAATCTTAGAGCAAATATTTTACATGTTGTCGACTGGTTGTCTCAAGGGCCTTATTGTTCCCCTTTCACCATGAAGCCTCATGCTAAAACTGGTCATTTACTTGCACTTCAGAAACACATGAGCTACAAAAACTGGTAATGTCCTGGGTTTATGATTGTTCTTTCAATCTAGCAAGATCTTCAAAGAAAAGTGCCATGAAAGCAATATTTGCCATTTGAGAACTACCTGAAATGGAGGAAGGTGTGAAATATTTCCAAAAGCATGCTCATGACATCTGATAGCCAGAAAAATTACACACCCACTTTAGGATTTGTGCTGAACAACATACATCTTCCCATCCTGTGGAACATATGCATCTTTAAGAAAGAATTTCTAATTATAGTTCCATTTCCTTAGAGACTTGCTTTATGGTTGCTTGCAGAAGTCTGCATCTTTTTCGCTAATCATTTGAGGTTTTGTCCTCACTTTCTTTAGATGGTTGATTAATTTTATGAAATGGCTTTCATACACAGACAAGCCCTTGACAAGAAGACTGATATGAGAGAGGAGGAGTCTAAAAGAATAAGTAGGGTAGGTCCCTGAGTAATGGCTTTACCTGCCACATGCTGAAATTCACAGCAAGAAAAAATGTCTACTTACTGATTTTCACTGGTTGACCTTGGCTGTTTCAATAAGGACTAAATTTAGCAGATGTTTTGTGATATGGAATACTTAAAGGACAAACCGTAGGCAAAGGTGTTGGAGACTTGCCACTGGTGGTATGTTCCACTGCTGCCTTTCTAGTAGCAAAAGCCTAAAATACAGACCTGCCATTTTGTGGTCTCTGCAGTGCAGCAGCTATTCCACCCAGTCCTTCAAGACTGCATATGGCAAAAGAGTTGGGGTTTTTTTGCTTCGGTAGTAAAAAGATTAATAAAATTGACCATACTTTTTTTTTTTTTAATATCAGTTACCGTGAAGTCATTTTTTCCTAACTTCAATATGCATATCTTCTTAGCCCACACCTCTTTCCTGTAACAACATTATAATAGCTCAGTGGTTTGGAAGGAGATGATACATGTTTGAATATCATGTCAATGATCAGCATAAATAGTTCAAAGAACTGTTCTGGCATTGCATCAAAATTCACTTGAAAAAAATCTAAGCTTGTATTTATAGAAGAAACTGTGCTAAACAATGTAATTATGGTTCATCATGTCAACTTGAATAAACTTGAAAGGTTTCACTATTTTTAATGCCATTGTAAAAATGTACCAAAAGTGAAAAACTGAATACTGTGTATTTTCTATTGAACCACAAAAGAAGTCTAAGTCCAGATAATACTAAGGGTCTCATTTAAAAACCACAAACTCCTGAGAATTTAGAGTTAAGGCTAAAAATACAGCCTTAACTTATTTTGTTGCATTTAGGTATTGAAGAGGTGGAACTGTAATACCTACACAGAACGGGGTTAGTTAAGGATCCTAAACAGAGTTTGAAAATATCCACAGACACAGCATTATATGTCGCCAGTCCCATTTATGGATACTGCTATATTAATGACACAATATTTGTTTTAAAGGCCACCAAATATCTTTGCCAGATTAAACATTTGTAATCTGGATCCAACTTTAATATAGTCTTTCAAATGGGAAAGCCACAAACAGCTATAGGCAACATCAACACAGTCTCCATCAATCTGTTAATTTGTCAGAATTACAGGCAAGGTAGAGCCAATAATAATAAGCACCTTCTATGAGGACATTAATTAAAATGTTAAAATAATGAGACTCCTTGCTATGAACAAATATGAGTTTAGCGTGCTGCAAGAAAATCCTAAGCTATTTCAACAAAAGACAAGCAGTAAACTGAGATCAGTCCAGTGAAATGAGAACAGAGTATAAACTTCCTTCCATCATTTTGTCCAAACATGTCCACGATCCAAAGCTTACGAGGACACCTGACCATGTTCTCTTTTTATCATTCAGTCCTTTCTCACCATTTTAGACACAGTGGACACAGTTCACCTAGGTATAGGAGAATATAACTCTCTTAGAAGTGTCCATTGCATTTCCTTAGGTGGAACTGAGTGGATTTTATTGTATTTTCTCTATAGCCACTGGATTTGCCTTTGCAATTCCATGGCTTTTCGATGCCATGGCAATAAGGCAAATGGAGAGGGAAGAGAAGCAGCAATATGAAATAACAGCATTCATTTGAAACAACTGCACCAGTGGAGACATTTTTCTGTACACAGACTGCTAGCAGTGACAAGTGTACTAGATTAGAGGTATCAACATGAGGCAACCAGCCATGAC
>VZTU01016572.1:30833-47557 GCA_013400835.1 Zapornia atra
ACAAGGCAGTTATTGTTTTTAAACAAATACATGTTAGCACTTAGAGACCTGGTTTAATGGTTGACTTCATAGCATTAGTTTAACAGTTGGACTCAATAATCTAAAGGGTTTTCTCCAGCCTGTAGTTCTACGATCCTGTAGTTCTAAAATCTTCATAACCCTATCAGTGAGAGCTGGCTAAAGAGAATAAGGGTGTAGGAGGACGTAATGGCTTCAGATGGTTGAGAGGAAGGGATAGTAACCAAAGAATGGGCTGGTGAGACTCAGTGCTGGGAGAATTGTTTATGCATGGAAATAAAGATTGACATTTGACAAGTGCATCATTTTTAATGTGCTGAGAAAGAGCAGGGAAGAGGAGAATGGGAAGAGAAGAAAGCTACTGGCAGAGTACCATGAGAGAAGCATTTAATTCTGCCTTATATCCAGAAATCGGTGAAAACTCTTATCTTTGTATAATGGCACACAAAATTGCTGCAATTATAGTTCATCATTTTCAGATTTTCTCAGGCAAAAAAACCTTCCTGATGGACAACAGTGATAGCTTGCCTGTCTCTGTGATCAAGCAAAGCCATGTCTATATCTGAAAGTCACTGAGATTTGGGCTGCTCTTAGTAAATGCTTTGTGGCTGAGCCCATGTGGTCAAGCTCTTTAGGGGCTGAGGAGAGGGGACTTATGTTAAGATGAGAGTGCCTCGTATTGTGTGCAATTTTTTATTAAATATTGCTGTAATTAATTTTTTTCATGTTCTGGTGGTAGAAAAAATTTGCAGTCTACTTCTTTATCATTTGTACAGCATAAAATCCATAAAAGCTTCCTTTCCTGCCTCACTCTGTAACGTCAGTATTAGTATGCCTGCATCCTGTCAGTTCTCCAGGTGGTATAAACATGCATCAACATTGAACATGCTCCAGCCAGGGCAATTGAATCCAGCAACTCAGAGGTGGCATACCCAGACACAGGGACACTCTGTGAGTGATGTCATAATTATCTGCCTCCATTTTTAAACTGCAGCCTTCTGATATGCTCCAGAAGGCTGATATCCTCCAATGAAGAGGAGAAACTGGAAAAGCTCAGGACAGGCAGATGCCTGAACAATACCAATCAAAACATTAAGCAATGGGGATAAGGGTTAAGAGCATACAGAAGTAAGAGTGGATTTAGACATAGCCAGATGAAGAGGCACTGGGCCTTCTAATAAAGAAGAGGGATTTATTTACTTGCCAGGGAATCACGTACATTGTGTCAGGTAGGAAATGATCAGCCCAGCAGGCGGCAATGAAACAAGTGGGCTGAAAACCTTTGTTCAAATATAAAAAGGTGAAAATTCTAACAGTGGTCTTTTCAGCATGGGACACAGTGCTGCTAAATTGATGGCTTCCGTGTTACAGTCCAGCTTGTAAACAGAGGAGCTACAACCAACTTCCCAACACAAATTCTCAACCCTAAAATGAAAATCTTACCGCAAAATGGAGTTTCTTCTATTTCAAATAAGGTTAGAGGCCTTATCTATTTGCTCTATTTATTAGAAGGCAGTTAAATTAAAAAAACCCCAAACCCTTATGTGTGAAAGTAAACCACTTAATAGTGAACTAATTAAAATTGTTCAGATTTGGCTTTTTGAAGTTGAGATGTTTTTACAGTGTATAATATTCTGCAAGCATACAGTGCAAAATATGTTGCCACTAAAGTACCTGGGGTTTTTGGTTGCTTGCTTGGTTGTTTTACTGTGGTTACTTTATTAATAGATCCATACTATGTACAACATATGCCCCTTGAAAGATCATAGCTGGAGGGAGTGGCATTGATTTACAAAGTTAGGTTTGAGTGCTGTTATTGATTTCTCTTCCAGAAAATACGTTTAAAGGATGACACTCTTGAGAATCCTGATAGATCAGGAAATAAATCATCTAGTTTCTAACTTTGCATCACATTTCTACTACTTTTTAAGGAGCTCTAATAAGAAAAGGTTTAGCAAAATCAAAATTTGCATCCAGTGGTTAAAATTGCGTATCAAAAAGTGACCTGTATATTTAGAAGCACCTGTATGGGGAAAAAAAAAAAAGTTCCCACTATTTTTTCTTATTTCCTTATCCATGGAAGAATCTGCTTAGTGTACTCACATAGGCCAGGTCATTTATTTTAACCAACATTTGTACATGTGTAGCCAGCAATTACAGAAAGTTGCAGGACATCCAGAGACTCGTAAGAAAGCTTCTGCCTCTTCTGGTAAAGTAGAAATGGACTCCAACAAACAAATATTTACTCAGATCTGTGAGTCACAGATGCTGTAAACTTCAAGTTACAGCTTCATCTTCAAGCCTGCAAAGAACATCCAATTCATATTTACCAATTACAGCAGTCTTCCACATGTGCAATTTTGCTTTACTCCAAAAGTAGAAGCTCTATGACTTGTTTCTACATCTCTTTTATAAACAGATATAGGAATCAGTTATCTAGAGAATTTGATGATGTATATTTAAGAAGGTAATTAACGTCTCTAATATTTAGTATGATGAAAAAGAGTAAGATTTGGCTTGTTTGCAATTTTTGTGCCTGATCAGACTTTGACTTATTCTTGTAGTCAGGGACTGATCCCTCACCTACCGAAGTTAGTGGAAGCATTGTGTTCTTTTTCCATAATAGATGCTCTTACATTATTTTATTTGGGATACATTAATAGAAAATGCTTTCTCTTCTGTTCATCAACTTAAGAAAATTATTGCATGTACAAAGTTCTTAAAATATGTCAAAAAAGGTAAAGTTCATAAAAAGTTTATTTTCCAAGCCAATTAGCATGCACAATCTTCAAAAGATTAGTAGTTTAAAATATTCAGATGTGTCAGAAGACACCACTGTGTTCACAGGGTATAATTTTTGGTGATGTGGTATGAGAGTTGCTGTCTACAGGGTGTAATGATCTGTGACCACAGACAAACTGACCCCAGGATCATCAGCTAACCACGAACACAGTACTGGGATTTAAACGTGGCTTCCAAAACCGCAAACCTCCACCCACTGAGCTAAAACAGCAACTCTACCAGATCAGCTAATAGAGAGGACTGGTGAACAAACACATGAGGAGGTGCATCATGTTTTCATTGCACCACACGTGTACTTCAGTGTTCACATCATTAGCAGGTACCAGAAGGTTAAGCAAAATAAAAGCTTCTCACAGACAGACAGAGTCTGTACAGAGGGAGATCTATATTTGACAGCAGCCTTGGGACACGCTTGGTCCCTTTTTAAATAGATGAGTATTCTCCCTGGCTAGTGTCCCCTTTGGAGCCTCTTCTCAGCCCTGCCTAATTCATAATGATTCAGTGTTTTCTGTCTTCATAACTCAAGATGGAGTGCTGTGACAGAGCCAAATAAACAGAAAAGAAACAGACATAATGAAGAAAATTAGAGGTTCAAAAGGCAATGGAGCAAAGTTTCTAAACCCATGACTCTTATCTGAGAGGAAAAAAATAAAAAGAACAAAACCTAAAGAGGGAGAACGGGTATAATTTTCATAAACCAGGAGATATCATTCAGCATTATCTGTTCCAACAATGAACTCCTCCCTTGCCAGGTTTCCATAAGAGCATATTAAAACTGGAGAAAACAAAATTCTTCCTCTGGCTAGCCTTCATCAAGAGCCTTTGTCACACTTCTCAATTCTCTTGTGCTGCTGTTATAATAAACTTACTCAGGGACAATATTTACAAATCTTCAACATCTAGGTTAAAAATGAAGTGAGGAGGAAGGTGAAAATTACGTCATCTTTGGTGGAAACTCTGAAAGACTGAAAGACTCACAACAGCTAAGAAGAGCATTGCAAACTGGCCTTCAAATCCTTAAATGCTTCACCTGATAAAGCCCTTAGAAGATTTAGAATTATTTCTGCCATAATTTCTTGCATTTACAGACAACATTTCTTTTTTTAAAGCAAACAATACCATCATATTGCAGAAGTGTGAAAAGCTGGAAATAACTGGGTTTTAAAAAAAAAACACTGGAAAGAAAAACCATCCAAAAATGTACTCACATTCTCCCTGGGGTTTTACATTAAAATCTCTAATCCCAAAAGATTTGAAATTAGTCTGCTTGTCTTGTTCAATTAGGTCTGTGCTGAGTTTTGTTAAAAGAGGTCTGTGCTCCTCAGAGACATTTTTCAGAAAGCTTTCAAGTCATTTCAGTGAAAAGCTTTTAAAATTAACAAAAGCCAGATCGTCATTACGTATAAAATACCAGAACTCCACTGGTTCTGTGATTCTGGATCAGGAGGAAATAGGGTTAGTTGAGGTGGAACTACTGGAAAAAAAAGAGAAACAACTGTTTGATTTCTTCTCCCATCACACCCTTTTGAGTGTTTGTTAAGTTGTTATCTGACCACTAGACATGTGACAGCTACTTAAACATCTAAATTCCAGAAAAACTTTCTTTCAAGTCTATGCTGGTAGTCACAAACCCACCACCTAGGACTATCAAAATGTAGCTCCTTCAGAGTCTGTATTTCCATTACTTATGTTGCTATGGTACCAAAACCTTTTTACTAGGTATGTACATATCTGACTGTAATCTGACAGCAGTAAACTGCAGAGTTCCTTTCTCGTTGCTCAACTCCTTCAGGGCTCATAAAATGCACATTCCTCCACTTCTTTCAAAATACAGTTTGATGTGGTAGATGATCATGCTTATCAACACATTCCCATGTCCCCCATCCCCACAGGTTCCCAACCTAGCTGAAAGCATAATTCCTGTTTTACTCAATAGGCCAGTCACTAAATCTCTGGGTGCTTTTAACATTTTTGATCCTTCCTTCACCAGAAGTTTTTTATGGAACCCAGAAGACAACAGAAACTGCAAGGTTGTGGCAGTTTCCATTCCAAGATGGTCTCTGTGTGTCACTTTCTTTTGTGGTTAATATCAAGTACTTCATTTTATGCTGAAGGAGAAAAGACAGGGAAAAGTAAGAATGATTGTCCAATGAATTAAGGGACTCCCAGGAAAGAGCCGACAGGAACCCTTTACTTAATCAAATAAATCATTTCTGTAAAGTGGAGTAGCTTCACCAAGGCTATAGTAGTGCCTTGCACTAAGTCACTGCATTACCAGAGCATCCTAGAGATCCCTTCAGGCAAGGAAGGGACTAGACTTTGAAGCCAGCTGTCATACACAAAACAAGCACACTGAGAAGTGACATAGATGCCTGTTGCTAAAACCATATCCTGACCTGTTGTTTTGGAACAGGCTGATCTGTTCTCCTTATCCACTCAGATCAACCAGAAAAGTCTTGAGAGTTTATAATATTGCCTCCAGTTAATATTTAGCAGCAAAGTTATTTATTCCAGTAATAACAACCCTTTTTTTCTGGCTTTTGGAGTTGAAAAAGGCTATTTTTGCTGATTTTCACCTTTATAAATATAGTCAATATACTAATTTATTTTGAATTTTGTTTTTGAATATAAGTGTCTAAACCATTGACTGAAAAATATGAACTAATATTTTGTATACATACAGTAGTATACTTAATGTGTTTATGCTGTAACAAAGTAGTCCCCCAAAACACTGTACAGGGAACAAAAGCAGAATTTTTTTTTGAAGAAACATGAGTTTTCTTAGTAAAATAGTTTGGGTCGTACTTTGCTTTTGGGTTAGCAGAAGAAATAACAACAAAAACATTCTTTTGGAAGTTTTGAAGGATACCTGAGAAGTTCCAGGAATTTGCTATCTGTACTAATGCCTCTGTAATGAGATGCAGTTAGCTCAGCGCCATGGGAGGTTTGATTCCACTGATGGTTTCCTGTCTCTACATGAAGGATAGATTTTTTTTTCAGTTGATGGAGGGCTCCCTTAAATGAACAGTGTGTTTATGGTGTCCTTCTGCCAGCTCCAGGGAATGTAACAGCTACAGATTAATGGCAAGATCTCAAACAGAGGTGCTGGAGTATTATTAAAAGAGGCTGTCTTCTATTCAGCACTACAAATGGAGTCACACGGTGCAACTGCTGGACCTTTTTTATCTCTTCACTGCCTGGAGTTTCCTCCAGTCTTTCCATGAGGGGGCAAGGCAATTCCCAAGGAGTTAATGATCTTGAAGACAAGGGGAGGGGCCAAAAAACCCCACCCAAAAAACAAGAAAAAAAGGAAATTTTCAATTAACACCTATTTAGCTTTTATAATAAGGCTCTGACATAATTATACTATCTGTTGTTAGAGGTATATGTCTCATTAACAGCACGATATAGGGAGGCTGAATCCTAGAATTTTTCATAATGACAACCTCGCTGTTCTTAACATCACCCTACATTCTTGTGATTGCTCTTAATTCCAATATTTTCTTTTTTTTTTTTTCCACAAACAACTCTCTTGGAAATACAAGATTGTTTTGAAACCAACTGTTATTTTCCTTTGAAAATAAACATCTCTTTGCATGTCTCAATAGGAGACTTGCTTTGAGCTTATTCATGGTTTTCAAACTATTCCTTCAGAGCACTGCAGATCCAAGCCTTCCCTGTGCCTGCAGCCGATCCACAAAAAATGGAGCCCTTTAAGACTTTCATAGAAAACTTAGAGCTTCAAATTCCTACTGTAACCACTATGATGTCATATTTTCCCTATAAATCCAGATGTGCTCAAATGCAGTCACCTCCTGATAGAGCTCGGCTGATGCTTTAGTACCCTTATGATGCCCTTAGTATGATTTCTTATCTCTGTCTCTTGTGAAAAGCTTAATCACAGAATCACAGAATTGTAGGGGTTGGAAGGGACCTCAAGAGATCATCAAGTCCAGCCCCCCTTCCAAAACAGGTTCTTTAGGACAGAGAAGCCACTCACCTGATGACCAGCTAACCTGCAAGATAGTGTCTAGCACAAAGGACTGATGTAATGGAAAGAAATATCCTCGCTTTCATTTTGTCCCAAAGGTCCCATAGACAGCTGGAATGTGGTTGGTAAGGGTTTCATATACCCCTTTCTAAAAGGAATTTCCACCCTGAATAAGCACCTCTGTTCCTGAATGTTGTAGGATGGTCCTCTTCCCTTGTACATCAGCATTTCTCACTGGATACTTTTGACAGTTGTTCCCCCAGTACTAGCTGTTTCATACTCCCTACACATTCCCTCAACTGACTGAAACTAAGGCCGTAAGTTCTTCTAGGCAAAAGTTAAAAATGCTGAAGCACCCTTCTAATATAGCTAAGCCCTTTTGCTCAACTGTTTTTTTAGGTCCTCAGCAATGGGTTCCTCAGTAGTGGAAGCATGAGGTCCAAAGACCTAAAGTACTCCAGCAGGAATTCTTAAATTATGTGAGATGAGAGGAACAACCAGAAAAATCTCTCCCCTCCCATGCTGGCACATAGGTAGGTCAAGTAAAAGACAGCAGCAACCATTACACTCATCATACTTGCTTACTGTTGACCTCAGTTTGCTTCCATGCTACAGAAGGGAGCTGGAGTCAAGGTCCTGCTCCTTCAAGAAGGCCAGACTGTCCTCTTTGAGAAGACCACGGGTTTGGGTCTTACATAGCACATGGTCCTTGGCAGGTGATAGCTAACATGCCAACTGGCAGTGTTACAACTGTAGGGTAAACAGGGGAAGTGATGGTTTCCAGTCTGCAACTGTTCTCTCTTCTGCAAAGTTGCTATGGATCTGGTGTGGATAAAATTCTACTGTCTACAGCACATCACAGATATTGATATGCAGTTTTTCCTCTTCCCTTTCATCCTAGTAAAAATAGTGCTATAGAAATAGAAACTGAAAAAAGTCCAGTTTTTAAGTAACATTTTCTTGAAAGGGGCAATTTACATTAAAAGAAAGTCAGTGTCATCTGTAATTTCAAACAGAACGGCAATTCACACATGTTGTGTCTAAATATGTACAAAATGTGATTTTTTTTTTTACACAGACAATTGTATGCTAATAGAGATTAAACTGGAATGAAAATCTGATATTTTGCAACTTTCAGTGGCATCAGAACATTTTTCTAAAACAAAAGTTGTTTTGAAAAAGAATCTTGGAACCACTCAAAATACTTTTTCTGATTGTGACTTCATATATTATGACACCATAAGAAGAAAAATACGCTGAAATACCCAAAATGCCTTTATTTTCCAAAAGGAAGAAATAAAAGTTGACCAAGATGCTCCAAAAGATTTTTTTTTCAGCAGTATCAAACTTATGGATGAAAATTTTGTAAAATTAAGCTCTGACTTTGTTCCTCTATACCTATGAAACTTAATGTGCTCACCCAGAAGGATCACCCAGGCTTTCATTAGACAAACTGTTGCTGTAAGGCATTGGCAGGGAAGCTGAAGCTGAATTGCTAAACGTCTATTACAGCCTTGTAGTCTTCTGTCATATTAACAGAAATCCCGTGTTTATTTTGTGAAAAATTGCATTCTACTTAAAGAATAAATATTCACTTTTGTGCAGTCTACTGTTTTATAGGATTTTGTAATATCTGATTACACGATATGTTAATAAAGAATGAGAGGAAACATATATTAATGAAATTTGAACATTGCACAACTAGAATAACATAATTGGAAGAAACTCAACCATTAACACTCCAGGAGTAGCATAAACTAAGACTTACTGAATAATCTCAACACTTCATACAGTTAGTCCAACACAAATATCACACAATTAAGTAGCAATAAAAATATATATAACATATCTCTTGGGTAATGCAGCCTCTGAAAAGATGAGTATTATATTGTCTGACTTGATGTGATGACAGCTGTAGCTCTGTATCCCATGGATTTACACACAGTTGTCTAGAACACTTTGTTTTAAGGAAAAAGAGTGGGTGGTGAAATTACCTCTTTCATCATGCTTATTTTCCCATGATATTCAAGATACTCAAACATCATTAATAGATAAAGAACAAGAAGGCTTATTATGTGGTGAAACCTTAGTTTAGACACTTTGTGATCTTCTTCTTCACATTTTCAACTCATAAAAATACAATATGCTTTCTCCATCAAAGGTGCAGTATTAATGCACCCATAGATGGACTCCTGTTAGTGAGAGCATGAAGCTACAGCCAGAACACAAAAAACCTGCTTGAATAATCTTTCAGATTTAAGTAATTTAATAAACAGTTCCTTTGTTTAAAAGCAGCATATGGATAAAAAAATAAGATACTATCATGAACCACAGATACTTCAATGGCACTTGTTTCAAATGTGTCCATGTGCCGTTATCCAGCATTATGGCTCTTTTTTTCTCATCCCTCTAATTCCCTAAAATACTTGAATCTGTTTTATTTTGTTTTTAACTGTGTGAATTCAGATTACAGTGATCTACAGGGACTAGCTCTCCCCTTTCTAAATATAACTCCTCTGTCTCTACAAAATACATTATATATCTCTCCCTTTTCTATACACAAATGCACAGAGTGGAGGAATGGTGCTACAAGGCAGACCATATCTGGATGTCACTACAATATTGATAACAAAGCTGCTTAGAACAAAGTACAGGAATATAGTATCATAGAATCATAGAATGGTTTGGTTTGGAAGGGACCTTAAAGATCATCATGTTCCAACGCCCAGCCATGGGCAGGGATACCTCTCACTAGACCAGGATGCTCAAGACCCCATCCAACCTGACCTTGAATAACTCCAGGGATGGGGCATCCACCAACTCCCTGGACAACCTGTTCCAGTGTCTCACCACTCTCACAGTGAAGAATTTCTTCCTGATATACAATCTAAATCTACCCCCTTCCAATTTAAAACCATTCCCCCTTGTCCTACCACTACATGTCCTTCTAAAAAGTCTCTCCCCAGGTTCCTTGTGGGCCCCCTTCAGGTACTGGAAGGCTGCTATAAGGTCTCCCCTCTTTCTCCAGGCTGATAAAGCCCAACTCTCTCATCCTGTCTTCATAGGAGAGGTGCTCTAGCCCTCTAATCATCTGGCCCTCCTCTGGACCCATTCCAACAGTTCCACTTCATTCTTATGTTGGGGACTCCAGAACTGGACATAGTACTCCAGGTGGGGTCTCATGCGAGCAGAGTAGAGGGGCAGAGTCACCTCCCTTGATCTGCTGGCCATGCTTCTTTTGATGCACATCAGGATATGGTTGGCCTCCTGGGCTGCAAGCATGCATTTTCAGGTCTGAAACTGGAGAATTAGGACTCTTCCTCCTTGCCCAAAAATCTTCCTAGGTAGGCTAAACATCTAAAAGTTCAAGTTTGGTCTATTTTGTTTTCCAAAATAAGGACTGATTGAATTAGTGCTTGAGGGAGAGTGAATGAATCATCTCTTCAATAAAACTCCATTAACATCAATTGCTATAATTCAGAGTGTGGAATACAAGCTGGAACCTGTTCCTATTTGTCATTCTCAGTTTCTGAAGGTTAGTCACAAGGGGTCTCGCTGTCTCACCAAGGCCGTTGACAAACCTCACTCTAGTACTGATAAACAGGTGAGAAATATCTAATGTAACCAGGTAATGATAAGAAGTATTGGGATGAGCAAGATAGCCCAAACCAGTAAAAGACAGTGGGTTCAGTTATTTTAAGGTACTAGGTTTTGCAATAATGAGCAAGAGATGAGAGGCATTCTCCACGCCTGTGAGTGGGGTGGGACACCCCCCGTACCAGTGGGGGGATACATGCATACTTGAGGTAATGTTCTAGATGTGCGAATGAATGGCAGCTGCTTCTTGTAGAAGAGAAAATGGATGTGCAAGGCTTGACCAAGATGTTGAATATCCTATGCCAACAGAAATAGGTGCTGGCTATGAACTGTGCAGCAGGACAGCAAGATCAGGAAGCAGTGTGGCAGACAAAATATCTAGATCCTTTAGTTTTCTTCTAGAGGTGTGGATACCAGGAGAATGTAGAGTAAAGATCAGTGGTATAAAAATACTGTAAGATGGTGAAAACCTGGAATGAGAATACTAAAACCCTCCTACTTTTTTTTTTTTTTTTTTGACAGGATCTGGTTTTCCAGGAAGGAATCAAGCCAACTGTCCAGGAAAGAGGTGAGATGTCTTAAACATGAAATTAAGCAGCAACGTATGTTGTTCAGTAGGCATATTGGAGGCAGGAAGAGCCATGTCTAACACTTGCTACTCTGGGGGGGACACATTTCAGTCTGATGTTGCTTTCATTTTTGCCCTTAGGGTTTTTCTGTACTTGCTCACAGTCAGAAGAGTTATCATATAGTAGATACAAGAACTGGAAAAGACCCATGAGGTCAATAAACTTTCTCTCAGCCAAGGCAGGACTGGTCTCAACAATATATCACTATTTTTCTTTTGTTCAGTACTGTCTTGCGCTTCATGTGACTGACTTATCTTGTACCTTCACTGCATTTGGAAAAAGTGGTGTGTATTGGAACTGCTCTGCTGCACTTTACTTCTGTAAATTTTGGCTTCTAAGATAATTTTCTTTTAAAAATGGATAAAATAAATCTTATGTCCCTGACTGGCTATTTGAGGGCTGAATGTTTTTCAAAATGAAAAGTTGAAATAACAGTCCTAATGATAGAGTGATACACAATGTGGGAGAAAGTTTATTTTGGTATGTAAAAGTGGGCCATAGAATTACAAGTTACAGGGATTAAATGTGATTTTACTAAAAATGGTTTATCTTTGCCAGCAGATAATCTAAGCTAGAGTTTTCTTTTAACTGTCACGTCAGTTAAATCTAATGGGCATGTTTCTATCATCTTTATGTTTATCCTGCCTCTTACCTTTTAGTCAATTCCTCTTTCTCTCACTTTCTCTGATTTCTGCCTTCTCATGTCTTCCAGGCTATATGCCTGCTTCATTCTCATCCTGCTTTGTTGATCAAATCTTGCAGTTATATCCTTAGTTCTTACTCCTCCTTATTCTTATTGATCTACCGGGGGAGGGGGTTATGCAAAATCTATCAGCAAGTTCATCTATGTGCAAACGGTTACCAAACAGTATTTTTTATTTCTTCCTCAAGATCTAATCCTCATATCCAGTCAGATTTTGTCTTTTCCTTTGTCTTTAAAATCACCTTCTGGTTCATGGAGTGAGTAAGAAAAATAACAGAAGAAAAACCAGTAGGATCTTCCTTTCCCCTTTTTAGAATATATAGTCTAGGAGCACAGTTTGGATGTATGCAAATCTTAAACTTCAGAAATATAAGAGGAGACTACTTACTGGAGGATGTGGCAGGTGGGGTTTTTTTAAAGATATGTGAGCCTGCACACATGGAATTTCAGAACTTATTCAAAAAGTATGAACAATAAGAATCCTTCTAATAACTGAACTGGTTTCTCTTCTCAAAAAATGTAGGTCTCAAAAAGACATTCCTATCTTGCCAAAGGAGCAGGAAAGTATTCAAGACAAAAAGGGATCTGAAGGTTATTTGGTAGAGATTTGTCTATTTAATTTTCAGTGGACCATGTCAAGAATGAGACTGGCCAGATGCTAGAATCTGTAATCTCTTTCCTCTTTGTCTACGTAAGATATTTATCCAGCTGTATTTAAGCAAGTTTTTTCTGACACTTTCTTTATGAACACGCATCTTTGCTAAGTATTTCAGATGCTAATACTGCTATTATGTCACTGACTACACACATAGTCACCTTACCTCCTAATTCAGAGCTAAATGACTGCCACAGATAATTTTTAACAGAACAAATGTATCATGCCATGGCTGTGTCTAGAAGGAACAGAGAGAGGAAAAGACAGAGAACTTAGTTTGGATCCCACCTCTTCTAACACATCTCTGCCTCCCACAGTTCAGACAGAGAGGTACTGTTTCTTCATTAACTCCTTCAAATTGTTTTCTCAGGGTTTAGAGTCTGACATTTTGTACAATATAGTTCTTTTTTAAAAAAATTATTCTGCCTAATGATTAATATTGGTGGCCAGCACTTGGTTTTGTTGTGGGACATAAACTAGCAAATCTTTCATCATCTTCACAATGTTAGGAACAGCCAGATTGGTGGAGGACTTAAACCTGAATGCTGGTCATTTCTGTAGGAACATTTTAGGTTATTGCAAGTAGCAACTTGTACAGAAAAAAAAAAAGGTCAAAGTACCAGGAGAAGAGTACTGCAGTCTTGCTAGTGGACCTTAAATCTAAGGAAGAACAAGCCTTGTGAGGTCCCTATTACACTACCTTTTCTACAGAAGAGGAGGGTGGAGAGGGACTGTGGAAAATTCAACTGAGTTATCAGTCTTACTCAATGACTACTCCGTCTGCTCTGGACCTCCTCAGATATCATAAGTGTTTTGTTTTTAAGTTAGGGACTTCTCCATTCATGTTTCTCCTTCTGATCAGCTCTCACAGACCCTTGCCATGGTGGTGTGGCGTGACAGGAGAGAAACCCGTGGTTCTGCTCCCACGACACATACAGCTGGGCGCAGCTGAACTGGCTTCATCTGGAGCGACTGGCAAACTTTGGTGCCTGGACCAGTGCCAGATCAGATCAATGGAGCCGTGCCTAAATGAAATCCTTCTAGCTTAAGGGATGGGATAGAACAAGAAAGAACACCTCTGGTTATTAAAACATCTGCACAAGCAGGAGGCAGCCTAGCCGGTGTTATACATCAAGTGGCAAGTCACAAGAATTCTTGTTTTAACTGCAGAAAAACTAAAATCATCCTGTTACATTGACAATACTTGCACTTAGATTTTTTGATGGCAGGTTCTTTTCTCTTTAAACTCTCCTCATGAACCTGCAGTTTTTGTGAACTGCCAAGCGTAGCAGTGGAACAAGCATCAGTGCTTTCATTGCAGCTTATGGTTAGGCAGAGGAGACAGAACCATTTTGTTTGGTTTTATCAGACCGTACTTTCATTTGGCATCATTTACAGAAACAGTCCTCAAAGTGTAGCTTGCAAAGGACTCCATGTGGTGGTCCATGAAGAATGAGTACATCACATAGTGCCTATTTGCTCTGCCTTTCCTCTCTTCTTTAAAAAGACAGCTAAAACTGAATTCAGTGCTTTCCCGGGGCTCCTTCTCAAGCAAATGCTCTACTACTTGCAGGAATGTTACAGGTTTCTGAACACATTGGTTAAAAAATGGTCTATCGGTGCTTCCACTGGCATCTTCTAAAAGCTAACAGCTGTCCCTCCTTAACTATCTGGCAAGCACCTGGTGCACAGCAATAAGAAATTATAATACTTGTATTCTTTTTAAAAAACATGACAAGGAGGCAATACAAAAACAAATCACAGTAATACATGATTATTCCAACCTCGGTTTGTGCACAGTCAGCATGCTGAGATATTCCAAGCCAAGAGGATTTTTCCTTGCTTTTAAAGAAAGATTTATTCATAAGGGTGAAGAGGGCAAATTCCCAACATTGCAGCCCTCAGCTGGCTTTTGTCAAGGGTTTCTAATGCACACACATGGTGAGGCTTGGCTAAAGCGCAGGGGAAAAAAGTTATGAAGTAAATTCTATGGATTGATGTATACTCTTTGTAGTAATGTTAAGATTTGCCAAACTTCTCATGGATGAAGAATGTGAAAGTTTAGGAATATATGCAAGTCTGTGTATACATACACAGATAAATAGCAGAGTCTTTGTTTTGCCACCATGACTTTACCCTTGTATTATCTTTGCCATTAATTCCATTAAATGCAGTCAGTAACCCTTTTGACTACACAGCTGGAATAAAAATAAGAAAATCTAGCCTTCAGTCACCATAGTACCAGAGAGTTCACCTCCCTCCCGCTCCCACCTTATATGCAGAGTAAGACCCATGCTTATCTGATGAGCCATACCTTCATGTTAAATTTATGAAGCACCCAAGACACCATACTCATGACAATGCTTAACAACCATTTTGGTTTATTTCTACTTTCTGTTTTTATTTTTTCTCTACAAATTAATAAAGTGAACACAGGCTTCAGAGCTAGCTCTTTTGAGGGTTCACCCAGCCTATATAAGGGTCCCTTTTCTCAGGTGAGACACGTACTGCTCCATAGCAGGTGGAAGGTTCTAGTCTGTGTTCCTGGGAATGTTGCATTTTTCATTCTATGTTTAAAAATTAATTCATAGTGTTATATCTTTTGCATGCCAAAATCACTGTCTACAGCAGCCACAGTCTTGAGAGCAGGGGCTGGGATTTGTAACTCTTCCGGTGAAGTATCCAAACCACCACTTTCATTTTCCATTAGGCCTCTTGCATGACTCTTGCATACTTGGCTGTGCAGCAGTGGCTTCTTGTTGCTTGGCTACCTTCTTTTTAACAGAGCCCTTTTGCACATGTAAACTGTTTTATTTGGGGGTCTACTGAAAGTGTGAGAGAGGTTAATTCCTCTCAGAATGATAAAGAAACTAAGACTCTTGATTTGTATGTAGGTTATCTAGCAAATAGTACGGAAAAAACTAAACATTTATAGAAACTTGCTGCCAACATTTAAGTCTCTTTTCTTCTTCCTGGCCAACAGAAGGAGCAAGCTCCATGCTTTGTAGTTCTTCTGAGCCCTTGATTTCTTCCTGGGAAGAAGTCTCCAGCCCTTCATACTTGAGATGTCAAAATTCAGTTTTGCTTTCACCATTAAAAAGAGGTTAACAGGCTTGGCTTCTACACTAACATATGCAGATATTGTTGGTAGGAAGAAAGGCTAATTTATTGCTTTCTTGGATTTAGGAACTTATATTCTGTCTAAGTATATCTTTAAATAAACAAGTGACTTTTGAGGATCTGCCTTTTTTACCCAGGTGCTCTATCACATGGTGCATGGGTTATGATTTTAATGCCTCTCACTCTTTGTGAGGAAGAATGAGATTTTCATTCATGTAATGGAGAACAATTTTAAAAACACATATCATATCAATCTTCTTTTGAACTACCAGTTAAAACTAATTTAATTCATATTGTTTTGAAAACACATAATTTGTATGGCAATAAATAATGTGTTGCATTTTAAGAACAAGTATTTTCTGACTAGCAAAGACCTCAAAAGACGACTTTAACATTGACAGGGATATACCTCTGCTGATTTCTACTGGGACAGAGTTTATTTTCTTTCTAAAACATGGTATAGTGTTGTGTTTTGGATTTAGGATGAGAATAATGTTAAAAACATGCCAAGATTTTTCTCCTTATGATGTATTTTCTCCTTTTTGTAACACCCCTCCTCCTATTAGATTCTTACAAGGATTTTGCAGAGGTGGATGGAGCTTGCAAGTATCTTTTAGAGAAGTTTCTTCTCTCTTTAGCTGAAGTAAATCGATACTATTTTTAATGGATTAGAAAAGCAGAAGTCTTTAGCCTAGCAGAACAGAAATTCCAGCTCCAGTAGAATAAACAAAACTTTCACTAACTTCAAAGGCTTGCTGTTTGACTCCATAGCGATATGTCTATATAGCAGTACATGCACCTAAATGTCAGTATTTGACAGGAAGGTTTCCCAGAAAGTACCATTATGTGAAGCTGTTATTAGCATCCACAGGCACTAAGATGTGAACTCAGGACAAGAATGGAAAAAATAAGTTATCTCTTGCAAGCAGCAGGGGCAAAATTGTGGAATCTGAAGATGATCCAATGACATCAACATTCACAGGCTATGAGTGGCAGGCTATCAAGACGACACAAATAGAGATGATTTCTGAGGGCCAGTAAATAACCTGTTTGGGAAAGGGGAATTATCTGCATCAAAAACTGTAATGACAACCATAAACCTCTGGGTAACACCTGAAGGAAAAAGTGGCATAGAGGTAAAAAGAAATTAAAATACCTTATATGGATGAATAAAAATCTGATAAGAGCCAGCAAAATGAAAATTTATAG
>VZTU01016573.1:0-34362 GCA_013400835.1 Zapornia atra
CCTTCAGCCGCTTCTTGTAAGATCTATCTTCTAAACCCTAGTCAAACTAGTCTGTGTAAATTAACTTAAATTATGGTAATGGACTAGATGACATAGATCAGTCCATCTTGAGTTTGTTCTAAACATACGCATCTTGTTTTTTTCCCCCACCTCTTTTGTGCCAGCCCCAACCTAATAGTAGGATATTTTTATTAACTTTGTGGGTTCGAAGTGCTCTGGATCTCTGGTAACTGTTTTGAATCTTTTATTATTATGTCATGCTGGTCACTGGTTAAAACTTCATTGAAGCTGATGGGCTTATTAACATTTATGCTTCATTCACAATACATGCAACCTTCATGCTTTTATATCACTGACAGCTGAGCCAATACCAGCCACACCTAAAGCACAGGAGACATGGACAAGAAGTTGGATATTGAAGCGAAGTGTGTAGGAAGCTCTGCTGTTGGTTCAGATAAAATGTTTCTGTGTATGCAGAAACATCAACCTACAAAAACTCTACAAAATTCCATGGAGAAGATAAGGCCAGAAAAGCAGTGTAAACATATCTTGAGAAAGAAAAGGGGAGGGAGACCCCTTTATGCACAGTTCTTGGAATGAGACATGGAACTGCAAGCAAAGAGGTGGTTTCTTTCTGGTCTGGATTCATTCTCTTTCTAGGGGAAAACCTTCACATGCATAATGTGGAAGTGAAAGGCATCACACTAATAAATACTTCATCACTGATTTATCTCTCTAATGAAAATAGCCTACAAACTACTTCTTGGCTCTACCTGAATACAAAATGGTGACTTTAATAGCAGAAGCAAATCCAGTTTCTGAGGAGATAAGTTGAAATTTTCTATTAACCTTGAACCCACTTGGAATGCAAAGAATGAAAAAGATACATTCATTTGAAACTATTTTGTATTTCCAATATCCTGCAGGAGAATACTTGTATTGTCTCACATCAAATAATGTAAACTGCTACTACCCAAGCATGATCTTCTTGGGAGGGAAGCTGAGATTTAGTCATTGCTTCAGGAACACAGTTCATAGGCTGAGAACATAAGCGTGACAAGGGGTTTCACAGTCATTTTGGCTGCTGGCATGCTACTACACTGGTTGGAAAAACTTCACTTCTTTAGCTCTGGAGCCTATCACACTGAATTGTCCAGAGCATGAGTACAAGGGAGAAGAGGGAATAAAAATCTACCTGTTCTGGCAGGGTTCCAGAGACAGTCAGAGAAGACTTTGGTGGCTTCTGCCAGAAACAGAAGACTTCTAAGACATTAATTAGACAAACTTAGGCTTGCAGATTAAACTCGGTGAAAGAAAGCCAAAAGTGTTCTGAGGGGCTGTGGAATTCACTGCAGAACCTGAGTCTTCTTGCATCAGTGCATCAGAAGAGGAAGCAGTTATCAGTGAAGAAATTGAAAATAGATGATCATGAGCTTATAAATATGTCTGTGTTTAATATGCACCACAGAGAAGGAGATTTTGGTCTTTCTCCTGACTGACTGTTTTGTGTTGGTTCTGTTTAGAATAAAACTGATTTCTAAAAGGAGAGAAATTAAAAATAATGTTAAAAAAAAGTTAATTGCCAAGATTATGAAAATCGTGCACTAAATCAATAGAAGTACTCAAAATTAAGCAAGATGCCTAGGTAGTCATGAGGACATGTGAATACATAATTGCTTAGAATTTCTTTGTGATAAAACATGAATAATGAATACCTACAAAGTGCCCTACACAGTCAGTTTATGGAAATCCATTTTCAAGATGAAACCCAGGTCATCAAAGGATAGGATCTATAAAGGCAGCTGATTTGCAATGGACAGATTATCCTGTTTGTAAAAGCATACATCTTTGTAGATACCTGCTGTGGTCATTTTCTAGAAAAGGAAGAAGATAAAGTGAAACAATTTTCATAAAGGAATTCTAGCCGTTGAAGCCTTTGTGTCTTTGAAGGATAGATAGATGTTTGTTTATATGCTGAGCACTTTTGATGAGCAAAAGCAGTAAGAAAAAAAATAGATGCAAAACAGGAGACAATGTATCTAGTAAACACACATACAGGAAACTACTGGGGAGAAAATAAGCATTTTTTGATGCTGAATTTAGTCTAATGCATTGCTCTAACATTAAATGTAAAACATGGGATGATCTAAGAAATCTTATCTTTATAATGTAATCATCCTGATCAAGTTGTCAATCCTGTACAGCAATGATAAAAGAGAAATACGTTATTAAACAGTTAGCTCACCATTTACCTACTGCAAAGATGAAGAAGTCCTCTGAGCCATCAAGGAATTAATCATGCCTCCCTCAGTTCCAAGCCTAACCTGCCGTGCTGTTGAAAAGATAAAAACTGATTCAGTGGGCTACTGAAGGCAAGTTTACAAGTTGATGTTACTGAGGAACAGATGGAGCCAGGGATGTTGTGGCATGAAGAGAAGGCTGGGACCTCTGTTGAGAAACACACACAGTGTCCCCACTGCATTTGAAAATGACGGGAAATGGTGTTCTACGGCACATTATGTTTGTTTGACCCAGTTAGTATTTGATGCATGCTAGTGCCTGAGTGAAAACCAAGGCATCCGCTAGAGATCCATGATAGGTTGAAGATTTTTTATTAGCTACTGTACCCAACAAGATATTAAAAAAGAGGCCAGTGTGCACATATGAGGTGCACATGCTAGCCTTCCTCTGGGAAAAAGAAAAAAAGGAGTAAGGCTTCAATCTCTCCAACTCTACAAGTAAACAGCCACATCCTGTAAAACTCCTCTTACTACAGAGCAGTTACTTGGAAGTTCAGCAGTATTGCAGAAGCACTGAATAGATGGGCAAGGGGAGACATTTCAGAGCTGAGCACAGTTGGCACTTCCACAGTTCTTAAGGGCTCTTACAACTGTTCTTGTCTGAGCCTGTTTCAGGCTGCCTGCTTATACTTTGCAAGAAGTATTGGTGAACAGACAGATAATTTAAATATGCAGTAGCTGTTTACAACAAATGTATCAGTAAGAAGCATTTCCTTCATGTTTTGTATCAGAAGGGAGGAGTGCACCTAGGTAGTGCTTCCCCACAGTGACTTGCTATATTCTTGAGTTATAAAGACTGCAAAATGCACTGCAGAGGTTTAACAAATATCTATAGCAAAGCTCGTATCTAATTGAGAAAGCTTTGATGGGAACAGATGCTGCCTGAAAAAGACAGAAAGGAACTGATTGATTAGGAATGTGCTTAGAAAGAAATAGATGCTGCTTTGTTTAATGTGAATGGAGGCACAGGGGTTTTTTTGCAAACTATGAGACCTCTTAAGGAGAGGATGTGATATCAGAGAGGAGTGATGGTATGGTAGATACACCCATGCTAGAATGCAGTGCCACCCCTTGGTATTATACTAAAGGGTTTTCATTTACAACAGAAAGTTTTAAACACAAAAGATTAAGTTCAGGAGATAGGAATTACTTCCCATCAGCAGATGATGATGGATGCAGGTTGCCAAGCTTGAAGCAAAATGAAAGATGTGATAAAAGTACTACGTCATTTTTGTGGGAGGTATTCCTTTGAATGGGTTTGACTACCTGATATGGACTGGTAGTCAACTTGGTTGGGTTCCAGTGAAAAGTTACTCAAAGTCAACAAAGAATCCTTAACAGCAGAATCCAAGGTTTTAAAACTTCTCTCTCAGCTGAAGGTGGGACAATTGAAAGAACTGATACTCTCTGAAGAGAAAGAAGTGTTCCATATGGCTGTCCCTGAATCCTAAAATTCCATAATCCAGAACGTTTGGCTCAGAAATGATATCTTCAAATTTGGTATGGCCTATCTCATTAGATATCAAAGAATTGGGAAGCTGAAAAACAGTAGGAACTCATTCACTGAGATTCTTTTCAGTTTTCAAAAGGGTTATGAAAAGGCAGGAAAAAATTGCACTAAAATTTTAGGTTGGTGATTTGGAAACATCTTGAAATAAATGTAGCATGCAAATACTGCTATTTTATATAACTTATATATTGTAAATGACTTCTTTCTGCTGGCATGGACCTTGTTGCCATTCCGTATTTCACCACTGTGACAGACCAAAAAGTGTTGTTATGATACAAAGTGGGTGAAACCTACTGTTTATCTGCTAACACTCTTCCTTTAGACTTTATGTGAAAAAAACCCTGCTTTAAATTCTTTATCTGCTAGAGATCTGGAGTTGTAGGGGTTGTTAAAGCACAGACACCACACAGGGCTGACCGTGAGTTTGCACACAAGTGGGTCTGAATGAAAACCCAGTGATCTGGAGGGAGCTGTGTGCGCATGAGTGTGGATGAGAGAGATAGAGAAACACCACAGCAGTGCATAGGTAAGCGGCAAAGAAACTCTGGAGAAGCACTTGAAACAGAACATCTGGAAAAAAAAACCCACCCCTTCAAAGAGTGCTGTGGGCCAAGTGCCACACAGGAAATGCTGGGAACCATGAGCTCCATGGAAAATGCTTTCCTTCATTTGCGTCGTATTGAATTTAGGACAACAGAACTGTATGTATGTTACTCATAAATAAACATGGTTGTGCCAAAGAGATAACTGACTTACAATTGTTTTTTCCCATCTATGTGACCCTTTTTTTTTTTTAGCTTGCTAGTTGGGTCCAAAGGATATCCATAATTTGGATGCTTTGGGAAATCTAGTTCAACAGTGTGAAACCAGCAAACCCCTGTAAGGGGGAGTTTCATGAATAGATTTTTGCCTTTTTACCCCCCCCTTTTCCTCTCTCCACCTGATAGTAGAGTGACTTAATACCGAGTATCTGGGCTACCATTAAGGGACTTGGAGAAAACAGATTAACAGGTAAGAAATGAGCTACGTTAATGGAATATGCATTATAAAAAGGCAAAGTGGTCCTCTTAGACAAAGTCTAAGAAAGAAGGTTATATTGTTTTCATGTGCTATGTCTACGTATAATTTATTGGAAAATTAAAATTTACTAATTGTTTTTACGTCTTTTTTTTTACAATAATTATGGGCTTGCTAAGGTATGGAAGTGACCTAATAGTTACAATTGTGACCTCTAAGTTTTTGTTAATTTTACTGTCAGTATGTGCTTCACATCTTGTACTTAATGGTATGCTAATTGTACAGCAGGATGTCAAATTCTCCAACATACAGATTCCCTATTTCAATTACAGCTAAGTAAATCTCCATTACTAATGAGTAAGCATTTCTTTTCAATGTACATTTGCATTATAATGGAAATTTTCTTTATGCACTAAAATAATTCTTTCCTTGACAACAACTATATATTTTATTCTACAGTAAAGGCTACAACATGATGATTCATTCCTTTCTGTTGGGTTTATCTGTATTTAAATTGTCAAATGTTCTGGATAGCCTGACATTTTCTGTCCCATGTTACTTTTCTGTACTTACAGAATAAATTTATGTATTTGCTTTAAGACAACCTACTTAAGACAAATCACAAAAAAATTAAGCTTACGTGTTGGTCATAAATTAAGCCATATTTTCAAAATTGTTGCATTGTTTCATTCTTATTGCTGAGAAATCTCAACTATTTATGTCAGTACAGAGTGACCTTTATGATATAATGTTTGACTGCATAGAACATAAAGAAGTGACCACAAGTGACCCATATCACCACAAGATCCCACTCTGCTTAACAGAGCATAGCTCTTTGGCTATTAAATACAGGCCCCTAATAGACATTCGCTTCCCTGCCAATGCATATATCTAGAAATGCAGTGGGCAGCTGAGTAAAATGAAGGGGGAAGGCCTCCTGTTTCCCCTGAGCTATGCAGCTTTGCTGCCAAATCCGCTCCCTCTTGGGGGTAGTGTCCAGTCACTGGGTGCCGCTGAACTGCTGAACTTGGGCAGCCGGGTGCTGCCGGCGGAGGATTCCCTCCGTCTGCCAGCACGGTGACCCAAGAGGCTTTCCCTGCCCTGCGTCAGGAAACGAGGATATTGGCAAACAGCGTCCCTGTGGCAGAGATCCTGCCTTCATTCCGCATGGCCCCCGGAAAATGTATCCCCTTCTGTACACGCATAAGGACTGTGAGTTTTTATTGGTAAAGCGATAGCTTAACCTTTGATAATGTGCAGCAAGGAAGATGTTGCTTTGATTATGGAGGGGACACTCCCTGTGCGGTACATTACGTCACAGGGATCTTTTTTAGATGCCCAAAGAAGGTTTATGTATCAGAGAGTGCATTAATTAACAGTCCTTAATATTCTTGACAATTTTTAATTTGGCCTGGTAGGTGTGTGTATAAATGGGGAAGAAGACGGGTGTTGGGTTCTTTTAATGCTATAACTACCTGGGATGTTTTAAAGAAAGAAAATATGGCGAAAGCATTAGGTAGCATTCCTGAAATGCAGGAGGAAATGTATGCAGCCAGATGTTAGAAGTAACGGATTGATTTCCTGGTCACTGTGCATGAATTCTTTCTAGCCTTGTGTATATCCTGATAATCGGATGGCTTACAGTATAGATACAAAGTTTGTTTTGTTTTTATTTTGAAAGGCCTACGGTATGCAGCCTTTTTCCCAGACAGCAGCAAAAAACAAGGTGAACAATTTTTGCACTATGTGGTTTTGAATTCTGTCATATTTTCTATTACGTTTTCTGTCTTCCATTAGGATAGCTTAGTTTACTATATTAACCACCACCATCATCCATATCACTTCCAATTCTGAGTTTAGTCTGCATTATGTATGTATGTAGTTCGATGATTTTTCCTCTCTCCTGGGGGCTGGAAGTGGTTACTCACACGTTACAGTTCAAGACGTAGTTCCAATGGTAGCCCTTTAATCGGCCCTTTTCGGGGCGGCTGATGACACCTGGTGGTACGTTCTATAAGTGCACACAGCCGTGGTGGCAGCTGCCGGAGAGCTTGGACCTGTCCTACCCCGGGCACCGACAGTCAGAGTTCGAGCTATTTAAATGAATCTGATCTCCTGCACGGGGGAAAAAAATTATAATTAAAAATGGAAAGTGTTGGGAGCACATTCCCCTCCCATTCAAATTTCTCTAGACCAGGAGAAGCGATAACATTTCATTGCTGTTGGAGCAAAAGTAGTGCCTCTGACCTTGCTGTCGAGGTCAGCAGTGTAGTTGTTCCCAAGGGCTATGTACCTTTTTTATTTTCTTTATTAACTTTTCAAGTATATTGCCTAAATGAATGTTTTACCTGTACTTACGCACTAAATATACTGCATTAAACTAAAAATCTTTTCTGTGAAAAACCTGGGTGAATATCTTTAGAAATAATAATGGTGTTTTCAAAACTTTACCGTGTGAATACTGAAGGAAGCTTCTTCTGGTGTTTTATTTAATGTAATGTCATGGTTTCTGGCTTGAGTGCATGATTTTTCTTGCCAGCGAATATATTTCCGTATGTTTATGAAATTCCACGTCTCTTTGCCAGCATATTTCCTAACAATGGAATATCTGGGATATGCCAACAAGTAACTAGTATGAATAAAAATTAAGAATCCGGGAATCCTGATTCCTTGGTGAAATCCTCAGTAGCCAGAACCTGTTGGGGGTCTTCTCAGTTTGATTTTTTTATCTGGCTAGATCCTTAATCAAAACTGATTCTTTTTCTTGCATAATTGGCCCTTTACTGCCATTTGATTATTTTCTTTTTTTTTTTTTTTAGTTTCATGAAGATAAGTATTACACTAATAGGAAAGAAATATAAATCAATCCTTTATCCTGATTTTTCTCAGTCTACAGGCAAATCCAGTACATCGACAATGCAGTATCTTTAGTTGTTTCTAAAATGTTGTAAAGCAGGGGCTCCCAAAGTGCACTGCCACTGGACTTTGTGGAAGGGGAAAGATTTTTGATGGAACAAGAATGTGTTATTTATAGCCAAAATTGGTGGTATTATTAAGCCATTCTGAGATATACAGAATTGGCAAGTAGAATTAAATGAGGAGAAACAATAGAAAAGTCAAGTTACACTGTTGATCTGAACAACAAAGGAAGGCAAAGTTCTGAGTTGAAAAAAATCATTATTTAAGGGTTGTTTGGGGTTTTTGCCCCCCTAAACTTACTGCCCCTGCAAAACCTACTTCCCCTGCACTCCACCATTCACAGTATATAAATTTTAGTGTAGACAATCTGGGTTGAGGCTGTCCCTAAATCTCTTACATTCATGGCGGTTCTGGCCAGGTGAATTGTGTACACAACACGCTCCTCTTCAGCTTAAGGGACTGGAAGTGCCACTTCTGTGTAGCACTTCTTATGCTACTCTGTTGGAGGAGACCTCTCACACAAGGACTTAGGTGACCATAGTTCCCAGGCACAGAAAAATGAGACTCGGACAAATTCCAGTTCTGGCAGTTGGTGGGAACTGCTAACAGCACCTTTACAACATGACGTTAAAAATAGCTGGATCAGATTTTTATCAAGATAATTTATTGAAGAATAGGAGTATTTTTTTTCAGAGATCTGAGTCCATTGAAAAGTGACATTTGACATGAAAAGGCATTGGGAGTTTTATCTGATAACTGACAGCTATTTTGTCTTCTAAGTGTAGAGAAAAGCGTGGCATTTCGGCTAACAAACATTTATCAGTGGCCACTGGCAATTCGGTCTGGTTTTAGTGCTACAGATTCCTAGAGCAAAATTCTGCCTCCAAATTATATGCATGCTGCTCTCATTTACTTCAGCAAAGCTTGCACACATGTTGCAAAGGCCAAAATTTGGCCGTAGGGGCTGAATTCTCAAGGAAGGGTGTATTAAAGACATCTGTGCATCAGTAGAGCCATATCCTTTGTCTTCTGTAGAACATTTCAGGAATAAGCCTAGTGCTGTTGGACACTGCAAGTGAAACATTTTCTGATTTTTGAATTGCATTGGGATTGCCTAGCAGAAACGTTTCTTGCAGTAACAGGTTCATGATTTCATTTATTTCTTGTAATTCAACACATTGATACTGAAAAGTTGTCAGTTTTAAGAGACTTAGGAGTGGAAGGGGCCACCCTTCAGAAAATTACAGTTGAAAATATACTGTAGCAATCAAACCCAGGGGAAATAGTCCAAGGAAATAAGTATGGTCTGCTGAGGTGCACAAACTTTTGTTTGTAGTCTAATACAGAGAGGTCAACAAGTGTTTTACACAAAGGTAGAAAACAAACCCACTTTTCCTTGTGGACAGAGCTCATATTTGAAATCGTTACTAATCAGACAAAACTGAAAAAAGACTAAAACGTGGCATTCATATTCTATTTGAGTTAGTGTGTATTAAGCTGATGAAGATTTTAAACATGTAGGTTTTCCCCTGTTTTTTAAACATTATACAATTCTTAAAATGTTTATAATGTCTTAATTGCTGCTGGATTTCAAGACATATCAATTTTGTTCTTAGTTCCTGCAGATTTTGACAGAATGTCATACCAAAATATTTTGTATTTTTTGTAGGACTGGGAAACAGAAAATCATGACTGGTATTGTTTTGAATGCCATTTGCCTGGAGAGGTGTTGATATGTGACCTGTGTTTTCGTGTGTATCATTCCAAGTGTTTGTCTGATGAGTTCAGGCTTAGAGACAGCAGTAGTCACTGGCAGTGCCCAGTTTGCAGGGTGAGTACCTATGAGATTTCATGTGCTGATTAGAGGATTGATATTAATTAATAGATTCATTAAGGTGTCCAGATGGTCTGGCCAGGTTAATGGATAAAGAACTGAATATTGAAATGATGGTACATACCTAGAGCATCTATACAGAGATCCCAAAATATGGTGCATGTAGCAGACTGTCGTTTTTGAAGACTGCAGCAAGTTTTACTTTTGCATTTGAACGCACACAGTATATATGCTGTGTGGGAATGTGTGTACGTATGTATGACATGTGTGAATGCAGTATATTGTGGAAATCTTCAACATGAGTAAACCAACTGCTGTATAAGATGCTACTGTTTTTACTTAACATCATTTTAATGAATCAAAATGTATTTTTTTGTATTTTGATGACTGCATTCTTAATAATTTATTGCAATCATACACTATAAAGTCACAATCATGTTACTGATGAGGGCAGTATCAAAAATACATGGGTTGAAATCCCGTTTCGTATTTACTTCTGTGGATTCTGTTGGTGCAAAAAGGCCAATATGGATTTCACAGTAGGATCCATATCTATGTGGCTTTTTCTTTCAAAATGCTATTTTTACGAGTCTGGTAGGTAGACAGCAAAGAGTATTTTTATATACTTTCCAAGAAAGAGCACGTATGCTGTCTACATGTCATTAGAAAGACTAAACATTCTAGTCAGGATGGTGCTTACTGAAGCAGCCAGATACATCTCCTTACTGTTGTCATCTCTGCATCACCTCCCCCAGTGGAGCACGTTCCTAGCCTTCCTTAAATGGTGGGAATAATGCATATGTTTGTTTCAGGTAAAATTATTGCTATAGAAAGGCATAAATCTGCCAGTTGCACTCTGCCCTGGATTGCTGGAGGGAGAGGAAATGCCCTTGCTAAAAGCTCAGATCTAGCTGTGGAGCAGCAGGCTGACCTTCAGATGATCTGTGCTGCAAGGAATGTAAGGGTTCAGGCGCTTCATATCATGGAGAAGCAGTTTTTGAAAACATGTGGATTGTTTTGTTTCAAAACAGCACTTTCTGACTGCTGTTACCTTAGAGCCAGTTGTAAAAAACCTGTTGCCTCTGATTTGGAGAGAAATAGCAAGAAAATTGAAGTGGAAAGGAATGAAAAAGATGTAGTGGCAAAGAAAAAGCAATTGTGAATAAAGACATGTACTGTATCTTTCCATAATTACTAGCATTTAATTTAGCTAGTCAATATTCCTTCTGTTAAAAACAAAGAATGACCATAGGTAGGTGAATTTCTTTCAGTTTTATAAAGATACCTCCTTAATAATGGTTGGTTCTTGTAATATAAGTATCAGTATTTCTTACAAACGGTTAACATTAGGTAAACTGAATCCAGTCTCCACTGTCTTTCTAATATAGGTTGAGTTTTTGTGATACAAAGACTTAAGGAGAGGTTTTGGGGACTCTTAATTACTTCCTGCCCCAGAGTTCTTTGGCTTTGCTCAGTGCCTCAGATGATGATAAACCAATTTTTGTGACTATGCTATTTTTAATGCAATGGCATCCTTTTTCCTCCTGTTTTCCTTATAATTAATCACTTCAAGCCCTAATGCTGCAAACTTGGACTAAGGAGGCTTGCACAGGGCTTGTGACCAAAGGAGGTCTAGTCTGGCATGGGATTTAGCACCCTTGTGTCAGGCTTCAGTATTCTTTTGCTGCTTTCTCCCCACCTACGTAGGAAATTGCTAGTCTAATTTTATTTTAAAAGCTAGAGAGAGGTCTACTTCAAAAACTGCAGTAATTTGGAAAGCCCTGGCTGATGTCCAGAGGACGTAACAGAGCTTAACTATCTTGCATGAGGGCAGTGGGATTTACATTGCATTATCAGCAGGAAATATGTACATTGAAGAAAAGTAATAGTTGGGACAAAAAGTTGCATATATTTTTGTACTTTATTCTTGTAACTGGACGCGGCACTTTTCACCTGGGGATTTCAAAACCTCTTTACAGTGCTGAAGTAAAAATATGTTTGAAACCTAATATATTGCGAGAAATAATTGAAGAACTCTCCATTCTTATGTAAAGATCACTTCTGTAACACTGCCAAGGTCAGCAAGCCTTTGGATTATTCATTTCACAATTGCTAGTTGTACTAGCTCAATCAACCTGTGCAGCTTTATCTTGCACACTTGACTACTCAGAAACATGTTATAAAGGACATTGCCAAGGATTTGTTCATAACTTTAAAATACTTTTCCTCCCATAACATTTATAACAGTCCTTTACAAACCTTGGTCTGAACTGTTTCCCTGCTTATGTTTTTGATCCACTGCATCCATAAGCAGGAATGCCCAGTTCCTGGCTTGCTTTTTTTAACTTGACAGTACCAGTCTGAATATTTTGTACCCAACATAATTCTCAGCAAGAGTCAAGAGTCAAACAAAGTTCAATTCAAACCACACTGCAGTGATTGAAAATTTTCCCTGACTGCTGACTAATCACTGTCTTAAGTGAAATAAATCGGTATTATCAGCAAAATTCCTGGTAGACAGGTCAGAAGAGAAAGAACGTAGTGACTGTATACCTCACTACTGGAACAGTCTGTTCAAGACAGGGTTAGTCAACTCAGTTTCTGAAGGATGCAGACTTGAACATTTATTGCTGCTCTTTGGTTAGATGAAAGGAGAAAATTGTTTTTACAGAAAGTAAAGCAAAAATACTAGTGGGGTTTGTTGTTTGTTTTTTTAAATAGATGTATACAAAATCTGACTGGGAGAATATTGATCACATCTTGGGGTAACCAATTACTATTATTTCTTTTTGCAAAAATTAAAATTTTAAAAGAATTTTATAGAGAGGCAAAATGATGCATAGTGACATACAGTGTGTCCTAGAGGAACAGATTCTGATCTGTGAAACAAAAAGAAAGAATTATTCATGTAGTTTCGGTTGGCTCCTAAATTTTATACAAAAGATCAGATTGATCTTCCATGCATGTGCTTTGGAAGGAATTACAACCAATTTATCTATCATAGAGGGTGTTTCAGTGTTTCTGGCTTTTATATATATGAGTGTAAAGTAAATTCTAGAGCATAAGATACTAAATGCTGTGCTGATAAGTATGTAAATAGGCTATTTCTGAGTTCTGGTACTGTACTAAGCATTCTGTAGAGTACATGAAAATACATCATCGTGCACAATCAACTTGAGATTTAATTTGACAAGCGAGAATGACAAACAGAAAGAAGCACAGAAAAATGAAGGTTACTTAACTGAAGTAACTCGAGTAGTTAGATCAGGGAGTTCTAGGTACTAGCTGTCAGTCAAGACAGTTAATAAAAAAATACAAGGAAGGAAGTAAGAATGTGGCTCTATCAACTTGCTTTACGGGGTGTTATGGTAGAAGTTTGTTAGATAACTGTATGATGAAACATATTCAATGAACAGGATTTGGCATAAATACATAAATAATAGCCATGGGTTGGTGGGTGAAGGGAAGGGCTAGTATAGGACTGGTGTTAGCACCTCGTGGTTCAGTGTGCAGAGCCCACACCTGGGTGGGTGCTTCAGTGTGCTCAGCAGTTCCCTCCCATCCACCTTGCAGCTGCATGCGCCCTTGAGTAACTCAGGGAGCTGGCAGAACTGGGCACTGTATAGAGCATATTTGATAGAGTATAAAGGAATTTGTCCACAGCAGTGAGGAAACTGGGAAACTTCCACTTAGAGCCTCCATCACCTTCTCTGTGCACGTAAAAGCATATTTAATTTATATGATGCTTCTTACTCAGAAGGTGCTCAATGTACCATATAAGTACAAACCAATTTGTGGATTCAACTGTAACATTTGTAAAAGCACCTAATGCTTTGAAAAGTCTAGTTTAACTTCATACGGTCTTGAAAGAGGCAGGTCTTGTGCCATATTCTGCTCATCCAGATGCTTTTCTGTATGCTGCTTAGGGCATACGGTGCACTGTTTGCTCTGAGCCCCATCCCATGTGCCTGCATGCCTTTCTTAATAGTACAGGAAACCTGAGGACCTGAGGGTTGCAAGTTTGAGAGGGCGGCAGAGCAGTAAAGCTTTCCATATGTAGCACCAAATTCCTCTGGAAATTTAAACCCTAAAAAGGTTTTACCCAAGGGCTAGTGGGTAAAAGCAAGGAGTTTCTGAACAGCAATGGTGAATGGATGTTAGATTTTGCACATAGTTCCCCTCTGCAGATGCAGCCCTGGAAACCTGAATTGCTTCTGAAAATGGAACTGGTGCCTTAGAAACATGCATCTGTCATTGAACAGCCTTCACCTAATCCATCACTGAACTGAACTGAAGCCCTTTGATGTGTGTATACCTATGACAGTTGAGGGAGGAAGGAAAAAAATGTTAATGGGAGATTATAGGGAAACCTCTACATGGAGAAAATGTAATGGAAATGCTTATGGCTAGACATAATGCTGGCACTAACACCTTTATTTCTTAAAGTTTCTCTTATTTTTTTTTTTCTCTTCAAGTGAAAGATTGCAGCAGCTGCAGCACAGTGGCCATTGTCACACTGTGAGTTGAGAACTGCCTTCTAACTCAGGGTGCAAAGCATAGTCACTTCCATCATAAACGGTGCTACTGCAGGATGGAGTGTTTCTTGGCAGTACCCCTGGCTGCCACTAACCTCGTGTGGGTCGTAAAGTCTTGTAGTGAAGTCCTGCACTATAAGCATGTCAGAATTCCTAAATAAATCACAACTACACAGTGCAATATACTGCTACCCACTTTAACAGTTAAGTAGTATTATTAATCTGGCGTAGTGAATACAAAAACCAATGTAAATCCAACCTTCAGGTACCAGCCTCTAACAAATAGATGTGCTGCAGAGAATACGGCATATATAAGGTATTTCCTGCACCCACAAGCAAAGAGTTAGGTTGCAGTCTTGGCTTTCTACCTACCAGATCTCATTAATCTTCTACATGAGGATTGCTTTTGTGGAGGTTATTACTTCACTCCTACATCCCCTATGTAAACATGTATGCCTGATCAAGCCTTTCAGTTTACCATTATTCAAAGCAGAAGGGCTGCAGATTTCTCTAAAAATTGGTGCTACTTAAAAATCATTCTTCTTGTGGTTTAACCCAGTAGGCAGCTCAGCTCTCTCACACCGCTGCTCTCTTCTCCCCAGTTCCCAGTGAGACAGATGAACTAAAAAGGATGAGTAAAAGCAAGAAAACTTTTGGGTCAAGATAAAAATTGTTTAATAAGTGAAGAAATGGAAGAAGAGAGAAAGAAAACAAAACAGAACAAGTGATGCAAAGGCAATCATTCTCCACCCATCCCATGGGTAGACTGATGCCTAGCCAGTTCCTGAACAAAAGATGGCTAACCCCCTTAAATTCCCTCCTCTACCTTTCTATTGCTGACCGTGACATTATTTGGCATGGAAAATCTCTTTGATTAGTTCAGGTCATCTGCCTGGTTAGTGTCTCCTCCCACATTCTTGCGTACTCTCCAGTCTATTCACTGTGGGGGCAGAGTGAGAAACAATGAAGGCCTTGATGCTGTGCAAACACTGTTCAGCAACAGCTAAAACATCATTGTCTTATCAACACTGATTTGGTCACAAATCTAAACCACACCACTATATGAGCTGCTATGAAGACAATTAACTTAATCCCAGCCAGACGTAGTACAATCCTATATTGAAATAATATATCCTACAAATAACATATCCACAAGTGTGAAGATGCTGATAATCCTTTGGGGCTGGATTGAATCTTAGCAGCCTCCTTGAAAGCAACTTATACTTAAACAAGCTTTCCAGTAGTGTATCTTAGTAGATGTGACTATGGGAAGAGATTCACAGTGGATCTTACCACTTTTACATTCACAAGCCACCACCATCATTTTGTTTCTCAAAAGCAGGAAATTAAAACACCTAATTGTCATTTACACTTGCTTCTATATCACTCTGGCTATAAATGGACCTGGCAGTTGGTATATTTTCTTATGTCAGAGCAATATGAATAGATTTTACACAAATCATATTCTCCATCTAGTATTACCTACTTTCTTGCTTTATGTGGCTCTAGGTTGACTTCTCTGTGAACGCTACAAAACACGTAACAGGGGTTTTCTTTATAAAAATATTACACATTTTTCATTATATTTTCCAAAGAATTTGTGAGTGGAACCTCCTAAAGGGCCAATTTTTGTTGAAACGTGAATGAGGTGGTTGGATTATAACTTGCATTCTACAAAGGGTGAGCAACCTTGCCATAAAAAGACATTTTGATGGCTCACAGGCTCTGGTTCCCTAAATTCATTACCTTTCAACAGTTAGTAGAGGACCTTAGATATTTTTTTCTTGAAATAAATGAATGTAGGGAATTGAAGAAAAAGTAGCGAAATTCAAGTTTGCCTGCATTGGCAAATTAATTTTATCACTTTCATTGGTGCTTAAAGATGATATTAATTGCTGACATCAGTAACAATACAAACCCACCTATCGATCTTTTCTTATGATCTGAAGGATAAGACTGTAAACCATCTATCTTATCACAGTCTCTTACAAACTGTCTTGCCCAGAAGGGGGTGAAAAATGGTTCACATGAATTCTGAAACACTTTCAAAGGATGATAAATTCAGCACCATGTCAGAAAGAGACGTGTAGAAGGACTAGTGAGTGGAAGTGAATTTTATCGCGTCCTAACAAGTTTCAGTCTTTTAAAATGCTGTGTCATTAGCAAGCACACAGCACTCCACTGCCTAAAACGAGTAATGACAGCATTTCGTAATGCAGATAATTTAATGCACATTTGGGTTTGCATTTGCAGTAGCAGTGTTGGCTTAAGCAAAACCAAATAGGTGAATTGAATTCCAGCAGAGTGCATTTCCTCATGGCCGCCAAAGTAAAACGTGAATATGCAGGAGGTGATTAAGACACAGGGTAAAATTCTGTTTCATCACAGAGTTTGGAAGGAAGGTCTGGGAACTATTAATATTATGAAAATAATGCTTAAATGTGCTGAGAGTGTTAGAAAGACCTGGTGCAGGCCCTTTGCATAAGAGTGGTAGTATCCTGTCAGGAAAAAGCAATAGTGTTGTTATGCATGCTGTTGTATCTCTACAGGTTCATGACTGAACTGCCATTTCAGCACAGTTTGTAATGATTCTATGGGTACTGTTAAGCAAACACCCTCATTGGTAGTGCTGTGTACAATTCTGATTGATGAAGGAGGTAGTAAGTAAAATTCTGAGATGTATAGGAAGCACACTTACTGTGCCACAAGGGCCAGCCTGTGGGTTTCAGTGTCTGTAGTGTCTTGCAGGAAGAATGTCAGCAGAGGAGACACAACCAAATCTCATCTTTTTTTTTGGCACTAATGTATAGTTTATACTTTTGCCAAATAAATACATAAAAGTACTTGCTCTGTACTCAATGTGTCTGTTCCCTCTATATGTTCAGAGTCATATATAAGTAATTCAGTAAAAAATAGCACACTTCTAATTATTAATAATTCATAAGCCTTATACCTCTTCTAGCTACCTACTAGGACATGGATTCTGTGTTCTCTTATGTTCCACTATTATGTGGATCTTGCTAAAGACCACCAAAATTTGAAGATGCAGGTATAACTGAGCCAATTTGGACCACAGAGTTTCCATCCTGGTGGTGACGTGAGGCATAAGAAAGGGAGAAGTCAGCCTCCCTCAGGCACTCGGTGCATTCAGAGGTGTGAGGAGAAATAAACATTTTTGCAAGAGATACGAGCAGTTAGAAATCACTTCAGGGTAATATGCCTGGAACCCGTGTTGTTCCTTCACTGTGCTTTTCCTTGGAGAGTGACTGTAGGCAAGAGCAAGGAGGAGATAGTACTTTTCAGCCAGCTGTTGTAAGGCCATGCAACACTCTGCACAGCTGCTATGACCTGGAGTTTGGAAAGGCTGGTTTGTAGGAGCACACTGAGCATTTGCAGAGAGCCACCTTCTCTTTAACAGCGTGTTTTCCATGTGCACTGCTTCCCACTAGCCTTGGTTGACTTTGAAGGGTGGAGATAAATGTCTAAGATGGGGGGGAGGGGAGGGAAATCTGGACCCTGAACTGCTAAAAAGAAGCAGTCTGTGTTCCAGAATCTGGAATAGGTTTTTTTGAAGGAAGGATCACAAAAATCAAGAACTGCTGTGTTTCTCAAGCAGTAAAATGTACTCTGGGTTTTTACTGGCTAGACCCTATTTGTCTTCCTCCTAGATGGTGTCATTTTGCCTTGTAAGCAAATAATTTGTAGATGGGAAAGGATATTATTTCAAAAACAATTTCTTATTTTGCCAAATATATTAATGCCTTGCTAATAAAAAGACCATTAAATAGATTTTAAACACCCTAAAATGCCTTTCTTTATTGCCTTATTCTAATTAGACACTTTCTTACATGAGAGATTTTGACAGAGTATTGTGGATACAAGTGGAAATAAAACCTGTGATTCTTCTCTAGCTGAAGTCCTCAGCCCAGACATAATTCAAAGAAATATACAGTTGTTGTGCTGTATTAGTGCTACTAATTTTCCAGAAAAGATTTTCCCTTAAAACCTGTGTGATGCGTGATTCAAAGTTATCTTTTCAAATAATGTTGTGATGCAGAGAAAAATTTTATTGGATTAATTTTGAAGTCAAGTATAAAATAATAATATGATCCTATTTTTCTTTGACAGAGTATCAAGAAGAAAAACACCAGTAAACAAGAGATGAGCACATACCTGCGATTCATAGTCTCTCGTATGAAGGAGCGGGTGAGTCTGGAATAGGGAAGTCTATCCGAATGTTGGGTTGCACAGTAGAGGATGCACTGTGGTTGGCCGTGTGTGACTGTGTAGGGAGGAGGGCTACAAGAGGGTGTAATTTTCTTTTCGCCGTCGTAAGCAGCATGTGTCTTTCAACATACACTTACCATGTTGGATTAGTATCACCCTGGCAGTAGTAGTTTATGTCATACACCTGCGGCCTCTGAAATGGTCATTTCTAAGGTTTGAGACACACGTACTCTGTCATATTGTGGATCTGCAGTTTGGCCTTCAGTATCCCTTACCTGAAATATTCCAAACTGTTGACTATTTTTAATCCTTTTTGTGTTTTAGTCATATTCTGAATGTAATAACTTACACTGTCTCGTGGTCCTTTCAGGCTATAGATCTAAACAAGAAAGGGAAGGACAACAAACACCCAATGTATAGAAGGCTGGTGCACTCAGCTGTTGATGTTCCTACTATACAGGAGGTAGAGTGACTTGTTTTCCAACTTCCACACTGTTTACAGTGTCTTTTAATCGTGTTAAAGACTAAAGCACTAATCCCCTTTAATTCTCCTTGTATCGGTGTTTCAGTATTGTATGCAGTGTTGGATATGGGAGCTTAACCTTTCAAACTTTTTCTCATAAATAGGTAACCAACTAAACCCATTTTAAGTAGTGGGTAGTTTTCAAACATAGAGACTCCTCCTTTCCTTCTGTACCAAGTTTTTACTAGGAGGTTTAGGCAGCTGAAATCTTTAAGAAAGGTCCCTTTATCTAAATCACTGAATATGAACTTGAGTGCCCATGTTTGCATATCTGGCCCAGTGTTTTTGACTGTATTCCAGTTTTAGTCATTAAGGCCTTGTGTAGGTGGCAGCTTTCTAAACATCTAAATGATTCATAAAGAACCAATCATTTTGTTGATCATGAAAAAACAAGACTAACTTAAAACATCTGTTTTGCATTAATTGCTACAAAAATAAAGTGCTAGCAAATATGTTGTCCTTTTTTTCTGAACCAAAGGTCTGACCATGACTCATGCAAATCAACTGCACATGACCAAAATGAACAGCGTATTAATATTGTTTCACTGCCACAACTGGATTGCTATGCAGTGCTGTAGTATGTATTGTCCTTCACAACCACAGATGTGAAAAGCCTTTGTTTTATTTTGTTATTGAAAGACATGGATAAACAATAGCTTCACTGGCAGTTTTAGAGACCGGCATTACTGTCTGATTTACATACTGGCAACACTGGTTGAGCCTGAAAATAGGTCAGGCCTTCCTGTCATTGTGTCACCTTCACCCGCTTCCACAGAAGGTCTTTTGGCCTTGATAACATCCTGGGAACTGATGATGTTTTGTTTGATGATCAGAGTTCTCATAGGTGATCTTGACAGAGCACAACTGAAAATGCTCCATTCCTTATCAGACAAAAAAAACTATACTAGGAAAATGAACTGCATGGCTCATGTAGGCATTCATCACAAGTCTGGAAGACTAAGGTAATCAGCCTTCATCAGAAAACACTGGCTGTCACGTGAAGATCCTGGAAGTATAAAGGCAGTCAACATTGATTTGAAACTAGCTGATATTTTCAGGTACGAATTCTTTGCCTCAGGGAATATATTTTAATTTAAACAAGTTTTGTGGGCCACACCTTTATAATGAAGTGACTCCAGACTTACCTTGTTATAACTAGCAGATTTATTTCTTTTATAAACTTTGTTAAGTTTTAAAGTACCTGGTTTACATCTGGCCATTTCATAAAGGGACCAGTGCAGCCATGTGCTGACAAATCATGTCGAAGTGTTGTAAGTATTCCTTCTGTATGCAGGAAAGGCAATGCTTATCTGTGTTGCATAATGCAGGTTTCTATGAAAGCTGCTCTGCATAAAATGGGTACAACACCTTAACAGTTTTTTTTCACAGTCCTGTGGTTTTTTTTGTGTAGAAAGTAAATGAAGGAAAGTACAGGAGTTACGAGGAGTTCAAAGCAGATGCTCAGCTGCTCCTACACAACACAGTGATTTTCTATGGAGGTAAAGTGCTACATTCACTGATTACTTTGTTTGATTTATCTGTATCTATAGGAAATTCGTAAGTTCAGGACTCAGTTTGGTATTAGATAATCTTAAGTGTGGATGAGGTCATTTGAGAGCCCTTAAAAAGCAAATTAAGCTGCAAGAGGACTTTGCGGGGTCTTTTCTGGCCCACCTACTACACAATTTTCATCCTCTCTGGCTAAATGTTTTAGTGGGAATTTGCACCTCTGCCATCCTGTTTCTTCTGCAGACTGTCACAAATCAGTCTATCCTTCAGATTTCTGTCAGTGTACATCTGTTGTTCTAGGGTGGAAAGAAGTCTTATCTCTGATTGGCTGTGTCAGCAGAAACGTACTGTAGGCAGATATTGTTCACTCATGGGCAATATCTTTCATATTGCAACAGCAAATATAACTACATACTTACTAGAAGCATCCTGCTGGTGCACTCTGTGGAGGTACAGCCATCAGAGAAGCTACCAGCCACTGGAAGGGTAATCAGTGACTGAGATGGTGGGACAGTCTGATTGGAAGTGGAAAAACACCACCACTATATCCAGAAGCTGTAGCCAAGTCCTGTAACAAGGTTCCCCAAAGCCATCATTTCAGAAAGGATCTCCCAGGAAAACTGGGAAGAGGGTGGGAACAGTCCATTTGCACCATCAGAAGATCCATGCTGTTAGTGGTAGGAAGAAATGTGAATGTGAATACACAGGTGTAAAGGGGAACACAGTGATAGGGAAACAGAGAAACGTAGGGGAACATCGTGTGTGTCAAACATTACTTTAGGCAGAAATGCTTAAGTGGTTGTACCTGTGTTCCTGTCAAGTGATGATAGCAGAGAGCCATGTTTTAGGACAATTACAGTGTGTCATGAAGACACTAGCCAAGAGAGAAACTGAATGCATATTAACAGCAACCTTCTCTCCCTGGTACCACTCCTCAGTGATGTGCTTGTATTGCTCAGTTTAAAAGCTCCCACCACTATTTTTGACCGTAAATATAAAAGAGAAAAGAAATACAGAACTGATTGTTAGAAAATTTTAAATGAAAGGGTTATCCAAGTGACTAAATTATGTTTCCTATTCTCAAGCAAGACAATTATAGCATGGAAGTCATAGCAATGACAGCTGCAAATCTTTGTGATCATACTGTGATTATTTATACCATTTATTTTTAATTTATAGCGGACAGTGAACAAGCTGATATAGCAAGAATGCTTTACAAAGACACATGTCATGAAGTAAGTAGTACCAAGTAACCAAGGTGTAGCCAAAATATTTTATTTTAATTTCAGAATCAAAGAAAATTATTCTTCTTCTTACAAAAATAGAAGGGATGTGTGGTTATAAATTTCCCCCTAACTTTCTAACAGCTGATGCAGAATTCCTTTTTTTTTTTCCCAACTATCATCATTTGGAAAACACTGATATTCAAATTTTAGTTTTGAAAGTAACCTAGTTATACACAATTGGACTAGAAATAATTGCACTTGCTAATATAAATTGAAACTGAGGTGAGATTCCTATCAAATTCTGTAATTGCCATTGAAACATTTCTTAGCATTCAGAGGAAACCAAAAGGTTGAGGTGCAGGAGCTGTCATGCTTTCTCCATTTGTACAGTTGACTTACTTCTTTCAGAATGCACTTTAAATATTTGATGAATTGAAAGAACTATTCCTTGCATTTTAGCTATAAATCATTAAGAGGTGAGTTCGTCTCCTCCCTCTGCCTTTTTATTCTAAAACATGAGTAACATTTCTGCAGCATGTCTTTCATCGACTCTCATCTCACCTCAGTTTCACACCTCTAGTTTGCACAGACAGAAGTAACTGCACCAAATTAGTGAGCAGGGCTGGAAAATTTAACCACCTAAGAGAGCAGGATACTACTGAAGTCATATAAATAGGATTTTAGGGGCTTATTTACCTTGTTGTTTGTTTGTTTTTCAGCTGGATGAACTGCAGCTTTGCAAGAACTGTTTCTATTTGTCAAACGCACGACCTGACAATTGGTTCTGCTATCCTTGTGTATGTTGCTGACGCAAGTTTTTATTTGTTTGCTGTTTTGTATAAAAGCCTTCAGTTTTGGTGTCGTTAATGCATTGAACATTCTGTTTCAGTAGGCTTGTTTCAAAAGCACGGTTAAGACTCTGTAAGCCTAGTTATTTCACACAAGTGAAATGTTGATTGAAGTTCAAAGCTGTAACAATATAGGTTATAAAACTTGGTTATCAGCCAGTTACAACAGTCTCACAAGAAAATAAGGAGCTTACAGAAATAAAACTTTGCTCCTGGATGGAGCTATAAAGAGAAGTTTAATTTTTGGGCTGCTTAAGATCTCTCTTTTCAATAGACAGTTACACCCTTTGCAGACTTTTTTAAAACTTTGCTCCAAGCAATACATCGAATGGGGAAATATGTATTGTAAGAAGTTAAAAACAAAACCAGCATTAGACATAAACAGCAGCCATATTCTTAAAATACTAGCATAGTATTACAGCAAAATATTTGTGAGAGAAATCATTATACTACTTCGTATCCAATAATAAATACAACATTTTTTCCAGATACCTAATCATGAGTTGGTTTGGGCCAAAATGAAAGGCTTTGGGTTTTGGCCAGCCAAAGTCATGCAAAAAGAGGACAATCAAGTTGATGTTCGCTTTTTTGGCCATCACCACCAAAGGTAATTTATTAATTCCATGTGCTGCTTTTTACAAACAATACTTAAAAGAATTTATCTCATCTATCATGTTGTAAATCATGGCTCAGCAAGTTGCCAGCATTAAAAAGACTGAGTACTTGCCATAATTGTTTCAGAAAATTTAAAGCTCGGTCTAACACACCCAGAGTTGCCAAATGGCTCAGAGATTCCCTTACCAGTTGCTGTAGGGATGTTAATGCCATTTTAATTAAAGCAAGCAAGTGACCTTCCACTGTTTCTTCAAATCAGTAGTGGCCTGCTAATCCAGGCCAAGGTGAAAATTGGACAGAAAGGTACTCTTACTACCAGCAGTATTGACTTTGTGCAATTTTCTCTTCTGAGTAGACACACTGCAATTTTATGTTTTAGTAACATAATATACATCCCAAATGTTTCTGTCTCACTGCTAGAACACTGACAGAGCTCCTGCTGTGAGCCAGTTTGCAATTTCAGAGAATAACTCTTTATGTTGGAAACTTCACTCTTAGAGATCAGCATTTACTTCCATCTCCAGTTGTTTGTTCAGTGTTTGGAGAGGGTTATAGTAGTGTTACCACAGTGCATGTACTGATTTTTTTTTTTTTTTTACTGTTTGATTTAAATGCTATAATGTGAGGAGAGATTTGCAAAGTAATTTGTGATTGTTGGGAGGGTGGTATATTTTGGTGCATCCCAAAAGGGCCTAGACAATGCAGTAACAGTGCTTTATGAGACTGTTTATTTAAATTGCTTTTAGTGCGACTTGCACAGTATATAACATGTTTTCATTTGTTATATGAACTGCTCAGATTTTCTAATAGGCTTAAAATGGGTAAAGGATCTTTTTTTGTGTCACAATCACAGAATGATTTACTCTTTAGTAGTTTTGGCATTCAGTTCACACAGCTTCAGACTATTTAGTAAAGTAACATGACACTGGTGGGATGAGGTGCTTGCAACTGCTTAAATGTGTGCTTATAGAACAGGCAAAGTACATCTTACCAGAGTGCCATTGCTTAGTTACTGTGCTGGACCTGGACAAAGGGCCAAGCTCCTAGTTGGTGTAAGTCAGCATTGTTTCCTTGACTTCACTGAAATGAGTTGATATTGTACGAGTTGAGAATATGGCCTCAGACATTTAATTTGTTACAATATTTACTCCGTTATGTAGATGTGTGTGGCAGTGGCTCTTTCTTTAATGTCTAGCACTGCTTGGTATAATCTTTCAAAGTTGTCAAGAGCTGCCCATCTACCTCTAGGAGGAATCTCTGAAAATATTTAAGAGACAAAGTACCTTTGGAACCAAGGCACTGGCATGAAATCAGTCCAAAGGAACATGACAGTCCCCACATGAGTTCAGTCCTGATAGACAGGCACAAACCACAACATGTCTCTATTTGAGGTGATAATTTGGTACGTTCCTTGACAGTTTTAGGAAAGAGTTCAAGAGCTAAATTGGATTAGCATACAAATCTTCAGTGAAGGTGCTTCTGTGTCTGACCTGGGGCATTTAGCAAGGGAGCAGGTAGGTGCTGGGGAAGGTTTGCAGCTCAGCAAGAATGCAAGAGATATTCAAACATAGCACCCACAGCTAAGAAGTGCTTATAATAACACAGATGTCTAACAGTATGCAGTCCATGTCAAATACATAAAAATTCCGAGTGAAAGGAAATTGTCAGCAATTGGCCACTGTGAAAAACTGCTTGTGAAGTCAGTTTCTCAGGTCAAGATCCTTCGTCTGCATTTAATGTTGCTGAACCTGTCTGTATTGTGTATTCAAAAGGGCCTGGATCCCCTCTGAAAACATTCAAGATATCACAGTTAACATCCATCGGCTGCATGTGAAACGCAGTATGGGGTGGAAGAAGGCTTGTGATGAGCTGGAACTGCACCAGCGTTTTCTTCGTGAGGGGAGATTCTGGAAATCAAAGAATGAGGATAAAGGGGAAGAGGAGGCAGAGTCGAGTATCTCTTCCACCAGCAATGAGCAGGTGAGAGCTGCCACAATGTTAGCAATCAGGGCAATTTATTGAAGGGTACAAATATGGTGTATTTTTGATTAAATACTATTAAATTAGCCTTGTGCTCTGTCTGCAGTTTTGTGATGACAAGAAGCTTCAAAGGCTTATTTTCCCTATGTTTTGTAGCTCAGTAGTAGCAGCAATATAGTTTTCCACTTTCCTCAGTTTCTTGGATGACCTCTAGGAGGTTCTGAAACGCTTGTCTCCTATAGCACCTTGATGAGACAGACAAGATTTCTAAAGTTAAATAGGAATGTTCAAGTTAAATGTCACGGCTATCAGATAGACTGCAACACTGCCTTCTTGGACTCCCATCAAGGGACAGCCCTGTAGCTGTTCGGTCTTTTCACAGCTGGACAGTCAGTTCACTTTGGACTGTATCCTGTGTTACAGATCCCAGAGTAACATCAACCGTGACATTTTCAGCAAGTCCAACTAAAGTTAGGTGCAAACGCTGCACTTGAGGACCATGTGACCAGCAACTGATGAAAGTAATTAAAAATAATTTTGCAAAACAAGAAAAACTACATTGCTTTACAAAGGTGACAAGCACAAAAGGCCAAGATACAAAACTTTGCACTGCCATATGGAAATTCCCTTATCACAGCTGAACCTTGCTAGTCATTCATTGTTCAAGAGGGTGTTATATATTTACTATTACTGACTTGGCAGTAGATTTTCATAGCTTGCAGGATGTTTCTCCGTATTTTTGGCAGCCTTTTCCCTGGCAACATCTTTTTCCTCATTTAAAAACAGTAACTATCCACTCTCTTAAGTATTTTAAAAAATTAACATGTTTTGACCCTCTTCCCTTGACCTTTTGTCAAAGAGGTCTGTCATCCAATGTGTAGCTGAAAGCTTCAGGCTTATAAAACCAGATGCTGCTTTAAGGGGATGCTCCTTAACAAAGTCAGTTTGGGGTATTTTAGCCTGGTTCACTTAGCTAACCCTTTGTAACCCTTTTCTTCAATGTCGTGCATGCGGTCATGCAACGATGTACGATGAAACAGGCACACACTCACAAGTAGTATTTATGACAGATAACAGAGGCATTTTCCCAGTTTTTCAAAAGTATCAGTCATGGGGTTTAAAGTGTCCACTTGCATATTTTCTGTCCACTCCAGCTGTTCATCCTTCATTTGGTTAATGCTTATACCTGTTTCACTGGTTTCCCAGATACAGGAACATAGGAATAGCCATCAAACTCGGTGCTCTGCAGTACTCTGCAGCATCCTGTCACTAACACTAATAAGTTCTGGATGCTTCAAAGACAGGAGTAAGAAATTTGCTGTAAGCTATTGCAAGATGATTTACCATCCACTTAGATCTCATCCTTCTTTCTATTGCTAGAGAGTGACTTTCATTCTAAAACTGGAAGTTTCATACCCCTCCAAGCACACGGTTATAATCAATTACAGCAAGTCTAGATTATCTTACTATCTTTACCTATATACATTCTCCTTATGATTGCTGTTTTCTGGCTTTCAGCAATATCTGCTGCTTATTTATGGGTCACTGATATCAGAGTATTCTAGAAAACAAGCATTTGAACTCATGTGTGAATCAAAGAAAAGAATGGGTCAGGGTATTTTAGCCAATGCATATTGAATGTTAGAACTTGTTTAGGAATTTTGTTCCTTTGTGCAATCATAGTCTCAAGTGATAATGTGGGAATTTTACTGTGTGCTCTTCTCATTTAAGAACAGTATTCACTTTCTTTTTGCTAAATGGAATAATTGCAGATAACAAAAATACTGAGGTTGTGTTACAATGAATGCTATTTGCAGTAGCTGGTTTTTGGGATGATTCAGTATGCTTTTCATAATGTTCACAGCTGAAGGTTACTCAGGAACCAAGAGCAAAGAAAGGACGACGTAACCAGAGTATGGAACTCAAGAAGGAAGTAAGTAACCTCAATTGCCTATGTTTGTAGAGATAGCAAAGTACAAAAAGTCTTGAAATTTTAATAGGCACTCCTTCAGTTTCTGTCACCTTTTACTGATTTTTACAATGTTTATTTTGGAAGTTTCCAGCCCCATAGCTTGGTCCTCCTTGCTAACAAGCATAATTGCAGCTCCTGTATGCAAGCCACTGGTGTTACTGTGGCAGTATTCTGTGTCATGAATAAATCAACAACCAGCTTATGATTTTTTTTAATGATAAATTCAGGCTGCTTAGTATGTGCAACTGAAACAGGAAAGTATTTTGCATGATCAAGAATATTAAGTTTATAAAATGTCATATCCACCCTTGTTCATGGAGCTTCCTTCCTTATTTATCCAACTTGCACACTGAATGCAGAGGGGGGAGCGAAAAGCTCTGATCATGTAACTGAGGGACTGTATTATTACGCTTGTACACAAGGGGGCAGCTGCTGAGACAGCCGTAAATCTCTTCTTTCCTAACTTCTGAGGACTCAGAAAAGGACTAAAGACTCATCACAGGGGAAGGTTCAGGTGTTTTAGCACCAGTTACTGGTGATGGTCCTGGTACCTGAAATAGCAGGCACTGCCGCTCGTGATGCCTGGGCACCTGCCACCCTGTTGTATCTGATGCCACAGGGCTCAATGAGGCAACTCATGTTGCAATTGATTGCAACTCATGTTGCCATCAATGTGCTCCCTGGGGCACACACTGTATTTGACTGCAAGATAGGGAGACTACAGTTTAGGATGGCTCATCATTTTTATCGTGTTTTCTGCCAAGCAAATTCTGTAATTTGCTTCATATATTTATGTTTTAGCATTTGCCTTTTTAGCTCTGCTGATAGTTGATCGGTGATCCAGAAGTCAATCACAGTGACCTATTATTGGTTGCAAAAGGGAATACACAGTCAGGCTTTTGATGGGTGAGAGTGGTGCCCCATCACACAGACAAGCACAAAGTCCAGTTGTGCACAAGTCAGGTGTCATGGGGACTGTGTGCTTTGTCTGTACACTGTTCAGTGAGCTTTAAAAAAAATCTAAGTTAAAAAAACCCCCACATCTGTGTCTTCAGACCCTTCAAATATCAGTAAGAGTTATCTGTTCTAAAGAGCAGGAACAATTGGTGTTACAGTGTAATAACACAGCCTGTTAAATTCAGTACAGAACACTGCAGTAACTGTGATTTCTTTCTTGATAATTGTATAATTACAGAAAGCTTCTGTGGTCATCCAAGTCTAGCTCTGTATTATTGGAAGCAAGACTTAGACGCTCATTAGCCTTTCATCTTCAAAGCACCTTTGAAGTACTAATCAATCTTTGCAGCAGTTCTGTGAAATCAGTGGCATATTCCAGGCTCCAGTGGAGCCTGTTGGGACAGAGTAAGCCCAGAGTTTGCCAAAATAATTCAGGCACCTTGGGCACGCAGCTACAGTCTCTTCAGGGATAATGGTAGCGGGGGGAAATGTATAGCAACCCTTTTGTAATCCCAAGGGATCTGCAGTGATTCAGCATAGCCTCTGATGTTGGAGGTACTTTTTGGGAAGCAAGGCTGGTGGGTGTTGCGCACTGATGCCATATGTGTGCTTCCTTCTGAAGGGCTCCTGGCTGAAGTCAGAAAAGCCTGACCAAAGAGCCTCCCACTGTCATGAGGTTCTTCTCATGGATCCCACGTCCCATTAGCCATAAAGATCAACAGACACCTTTCACATTAATTTTGCTGGCATCAGTCATGTAACAATTTTTCTCCAGGGGGAACTAAAAGTTAACTTGTTCTATTTTGACATCTGTATTTACAACTTGGCTCTTTTTCTGTAGGAGCCAGAACCTGAAACTGAAGCAGTAAGTTCAAGCCAGGAAATTCCCACAATGCCTCAGCCCATTGAAAAAGTTTCAGTCTCAACTCAGACCAAGAAGTTAAGTGCCTCTTCTCCAAAAATGCTGCATCGGAGCACCCAGACCAGTAATGATGGAGTATGTCAGAACATGTGCCATGACAAATACACCAAAATCTTCAATGATTTCAAGGACAGGATGAAAGCTGATCACAAAAGAGAAACTGAGAGAGTTGTACGAGAGGCCGTGGAAAAGGTAACGCTTGTTGAACACCACCTACAGTCTGATTTGAGGAGAGGGGCACTCTGGATATTTTTCACATTCTTTTCTACTTTTATAACATCCACCCTTAAGAAAAGGAATAAAAAACCTTTTCCAAAGAGACCACATAAAAATAGTCTTCAGTATTGCTTTTTAGACCATTTCTATACCAACAGCCCTTAGTTTAAACAGAAAACTCCTGCTTTTTTTGATTCTTGTCCAGTGAAATCAGTTTCTGATCCAAAAATGAAACTAATTGTTCATTCATGAGTGTTCATTTCCAAAGCCTTTTTCTCCATTGTCAAGTGTGGCTGTAAACAACTGCATTGTTTAAATGTTATTCATAAATAACTGTTCTTTTGTCAATCTTCTGGCCTAAATATTAAATAGATTTGCTGAAATTTATTTGATTTTTTAAATTTAATGATAGCCTATTTGAAATTCATTATCTAAGCCTGAGCTGGTCATTTTTGGCTGGAGAGAGCAAGACAATTTAGAGAATGATTTGTCTCACCTCTCTTAAATACCTAAGACAAGATAAATATCCTTCTGGATGAAGGACTATGGAATAAAGCCAGGAAGTTTAAGAGTTAATTCTGTAGGGTTAAGACACCAAACTTTCAGATAACTGAGCAAGGGCAAAGGAATCCCAATGACAATGAATACTACAAGGTATCTTTTACTGTACTCAGGCACGTTCTATTTCGTATTTTCCATCGTCCCCCTGCTGTAGATGTATATGCAGTTATAGATTTGGAAAAGATAAATTCATAAATTTGTAAACTGATCATTGACAAAATACACATGGAACCTATTTAGCTGGTTTTTTAGGTTGCATAGCAAAATTGAAATACAGTGACACTTTAATTTTGAAAATTTCTTATGGGATGGAAGTTTTGTTGTAACTCTAAAGGAGAGAACTACAGGGACATGTGGTAATAAGACAAGGGGTAATGGCTTTAAAAAGAAAGAGGGTAAGTTTAGATTAGTTATAAGGTGAGGCCCTGTCACAGGCTGCCCAGAGAAGCTGTGGCTGCCCCCTCCCTGGCAGTGTTCAAGGCCAGGCTGCATGAGCCTTTGGGCAACCTGGGCTAGTGGAGGGTGTCCCTGCCCATGGCAGGGTGTGGGACTAGATGGGCTTTGAGGTCCCTTCCAACCCAGTCTGTAATTCTGTGAACTTTTGGTTTTCTAAGTAGGAGAAATCTCTAATTCTGTGACCTCCATCAGTAATAGAGGTTTAAAAAGTAGAGGTGTAAAGAAGATACTTTTATTCCAATAGCTGTCCCTTGACTTGCTCTGCTTACTTTCTCACGACAGCTGCGTACAGAGATGGAAGAAGAGAAAAGGCAGGCTGTAAATAAAGCTGTGGCCAACGCACAAGGAGAGATGGACAGAAAATGTAAACAGGTAAAGGAGAAGTGCAAAGAAGAATTTTTAGAAGAAATTAAGAAGCTAGCAGGCCAACACAAGCAACTGATTTCCCAGACCAAGAAGAAGCAGTGGGTAAGTCTAAGGTGTATTACAAGAGAGAAAGTGGAAATGCATAATGCATAACCAGTAGAACTGAAGGTGACTCCTTAACTTCTAACTGCACCGCTCTCTCCAGTCTTTTGGCTTGAAAGGTTTTCTCCTTCATATTCCTGCTTTCAGATTTTCTGAGTCTCTAGATTTCAACCTCAAGTTCTGATAACTTCCTGGGTTAATTCTGTACTGTTAACAGCACCATCTTCTTGAATCCAATCAGACATTAGCATTGAAATATTTTTTCTCAATGCAATTTTACTCCATGTAAGACATGTTCTGCATTATGTTCACACTCCTTTGATCTCAGGGTCCCAGAAGGATAATTTGGATTCCCCCTGCTAATAACACTGGTAGTGATATCCTTTTGGCATTTTCCTCTCCTGGCTTTTTCTGCATCTCTTTTATTTTATGTTCTCCTGCATTTAAAAACATGACTTTCTGAAATAGATTTCCCTCCCTTATTCAGTCCTTAAGTCCAAATCTGCAGCATTCCTTACAAAAAACATGCTTGTATGTAAGTGAAAACAGACATCTAACTTACCATTCTGTTACATGCTGAAAACTTTTCCCTGTTTCTTTTTTGGTTTGTGTCTCATGTTTTCATTCAAGCCAGGAGTGTAATTCTCCCATATAGCTATACAGCACCTACACAGACATTGCACGTACTAGAATACTGTGTGGCTAGCCTGTATGAGAGAATGGGTGGGAAGTGGAGGAGCAGCGAGCCTGGCACACACACAGGCTTTGCTACTTCTTTGCTAATTTTCATAGAAAAAGGAAATGAAAGCAATCGCTCAGGAAATCACACTGCACTCCCATAGCTATAACACAGCAGGGTGGATACAAGATCTTCTACTCGCCACCCTTTGAGCTTTGATTTTCCCAGATGCGGCTGGGAAGCATGCGGGTGCCTTGCCGCAAGATGGCACGCTGATCCGAGCAGCGAGGGACAGTGCCGGTCCCACAGCCACAGCCGCCCGGGACAGCCAGCCCTGGCCGCATCCCACAGCTCCCGTCTGCCTGCAAAGGGCTGTTTGGCTTTGTTCAACCTCATCAGCCCTTGTTCTTGGGGCGGCCCCTGCAGAGAAACCTCTGCTCTGTAGAAGAGTGAAAGAAATACTAAGGCGAGACAGTCAGTTGCTGAATGTGACTGATGAGCTTGGGTTCTGTGAAGAGAACGACATCCAATGCCAGATCTCGTGTAGTGCCTTCATTTCTGTTCTAGCAGAGCTTGTGCTGCGGGTGTACGATACTGTAGTGTTTGGGTCTCTGACAGGCAGAAAATCCCTGTCTACCTGTCTCACCAGACCAGAGAAGTTATTTAGGCCTCCGACTTGATCAAGTTACTGTGTTTAATGAGTCAGTGCCTGCTGGTGTCTGCGTGTGTGCCTCTGCCTGCGGCGCTTGAGAGGGAAATTGAATTGCCTTTGCCCACTGTGAACAAGGCCGGATTAGCTCTCTTCTGTCAAAAGTTAAGAGTGCACATGCGAACTGTTGCCACCGTTCAGCTGATGCACGGTAACTCAATCACAGTAACTTGATTGTGAGTCTGGACTCGTCGCTATAGCTGCTTTTCGGATTTTTTGAAGGCAGAATCTATGAAAGAGACTCAGGAGACTTTCATCTGCTCCAGTGTGCCTGTACCACATCCTTTAGCCTAATCAGAGAGTGCCCTGGTACCACACTGCTGCATCGTATGATCGTGTGCATAAAGCCTCCTTCCCAGCAAGACAATTAAAGATATAAAGAGCATTTGACAGTCCTGCCTTTTCCTGTGGCCCCAGCATTATCTGTCAGTCACCACCTTAAATGAAGGCATTATGTAGGCGACGGGTTTGCACGTGGTAGGAGAGGGAGGGAAAGGATAAACACCTTTGCATTGAGGCCAATGGATCTGCCTGCCAACACGCAGCCTGGGGCAGCTGGAGTCAGTCCAATTACACAGGTCCCCAGTGTTCTCTTCCTTCAGTGGTACTAATGACAGTCCCTGGTGTGCAGTACTGCTCTTGTACGCTGCTATTATAATAATGATACCTCCTTACCAAAATCTCATGTAATTAACACACATTCTAAATGAGTTTTGGTGGCTTTGCTTTTTAATTAGAAGCAGAGACCTCTGGTTTTGCATAATGCAGATGTCTAGGCTTGGGAGTACAGCTGCTGTTATTCATGCTATATTTGTCTTTTTCTCGTACATAAAAATAATCCAGTCAGGATGAAAGGATCACTTTGCTGTTGGTGTACAGGCACACAAGAAGATGCGCTCCCAGCCCTCGGGAGCCTAATGCAGAGTTAAAGAACAACATTTTTTGTTGCTGTAACTGGTCACAGTCCCCTTGGCTTAACCCAATCTCTTCTTATACCTCCAGAAAAATCGGATTCAATACAGACACCTCAAGCAAATAGCAAAAAAAGGAAGAAATGTAGAGGCAGGGATAATGATCATGAGATTATGCAGTTTGATGGCCTCCAGAATACAGGCTAGAGTGCTGGTCTTGATAATGTTCCTTTTTTCATTTCTCCCTGTTCTTGTATTTGTATCTAAGCCTCATTTAAATCAGTGCATAGTTCATTTTTATAGATAATTTTTAACTCCTGTCTCTTTCAATTACATTTACATGTGTAGTTACTCTAACTTGCAACAGGTTGTTTTTTAGTGAATGAGTATTGTCTGCGATGTGTACTGTCTGAAACAAAAACCCAAGTGATTGTTAATGTTTAGAAAGAGGAAAATGCAAAGAGAAGAGGAGGTCTGGGGCCAGCTGGCATTTTGCCTTCTCTGCCACATGTGCTGGTACCAGCTTAGATGACACTGTTTTCCTTTTGTTAACAGAGATTTACATCCCACACTTAGAGCTAGCATCTGTAAAGGGAAGTGTAGGACCCGCAGATCAGTTGTCTTCTCCTGTCTTAGCTTTTTTTTATGTCTCTAAGCAAGCAGATGTGAAGCTGGTCCCTGGGCTGAGGCCCATGCTGGATGTAATGAAGAGATACAACTGTTCCCTCCACCTTTCCAGCAACGATCCTAGGGGTTCCCACAGGCTTGTGGGCAGCCAGCAACATGAAAAAACAGGAGAACAGCACTCGAGAGGACACTTGTTTGCTGACATTTCTACAAATAAACTTCCCTGGAGCTCAATTCTAAAAGGAAACTGGAGAGGTTCCCTTCTCATGCAGCTAGGGCAGTCGCTTTATTGCTGATGTAAATAAATAGTAAATAAATTGTTACCAGTTCAGCCAATTGTGGTGGTTTTGGACCTAACCAAAGGCCAAATACCCACCAAGTCGCTCGCTCACTCCCCCCCTCAGCCGAAAAGGGGGAGAAAGTAGATATTAGGAGGCTTAGGACTTGAGATAAGGACAGAGGGATCACTCTCCAATTAGTGCAATGGGCAAAACAGACGCAGCACAGAATAAAGGAAAGAAAAAGGTGATTTATTACTACTTACTACAACTACTACACCCAGTGAACCGGAACGAGATAAGAAGCGGCCAGGTCTTCAAGCACCTTCCCCCCACCCCTCCCTTCTTAGCAAACTTAAAACTCATCCCGATTTTACTCCCTTCTTCCCCCCCCAACATGGCGCGGGGAGGGGCAGGGAATGGGCAGTGGGGTTCCGGTGATTCCCAACAAGCTGCTTTTCTTCCCCAGATATTATCACTTCTACTTCCTCCCCCCACCCCTCGCCTCTTCGCACTCATGACTTTAATCAGAGATTCGCTCCCTTCTTCCCTCCCGTTCGCAG
>VZTU01016573.1:34501-242636 GCA_013400835.1 Zapornia atra
CACAAGTCCCTTGGCAAACCTGCTGAGGCGTGGATCAATCTTCACAGGGCATAGTTGTCTCTGCTCCCCGTCCTCATCCATGGGCTTCGGGGGGACACCCGTTTCACCATGGACTCCACCACAAGCTGCAGGGGAAACTTTCTCTTCGCATTCTTCATTCCCCCCCTCCTGCAGGCCTGGCCTTGGAGTCCGTGCAGCTTGTTACATCTTCTCACTCCCGCTCCGGTGGCAAAGTGCGCCTGCCAGCAGTTTTTTTTTCTCCTATATGTGATTCACAGAGGCGCTATGACCAGCTCTGATAGGCTTGGTCTCAAATTTGGCCTTGAATGTACCAGTGTTTTTCAAAACATGGGGCTTGCAGAAAGCTGTAACTGCAGCTTACAAGAGCCACTGAAGCAGCAGTTACACCAAACTGCAACACCAATGTAAATGTTGGCTTTCCTGGATCTGTCTTTCAGTACTGTGTAGGGTTGCTGTGGTTTGGTTTTGTTTTAAGACAGCTGGGTTTCTTTATTTTGTAATTCTCTGCTTTATTAACAACACTGTAGCTAGATAGGACATAAAAAGCAAATTGTGTGTTATGCTGTGGTTTGATAGCAGTCTACACAGACTGTGTGACATCTCTCCCTCTGTTCCCCCTCATGCAGTAGGCGTTTCAGGTTGGATTTGTAAAGGTACTCACTGATTTTGAGCAGCCCAAATTCAGAAAGGCGAATCAGATCATTAGAGCCCGGGTTTCGAGGATGCTGATTGGAAGCGGCTCCTTCAGCAGCAATGCCATCCTCCTTTACAGGATTTTGTCAGAAGGATAGTTAATGCTTTTTGCAGCACTCCCTGAAAGTGTATAAACCCACCTGGAGACAGGCACATTGCTCAGCTGGGTGCTGTACCTCCTTATTGACAACCAGTAGTGTTGACCAGCATGTTGATTTCCATTTTCAGTTCCTCAGAGGCCACAGGGTTATTTTCCAGGTAGTTCTTCCAGCTACCAAGGAACTGTGGGTGTTCTGAGGTAACAATCCTCTTTGCTGCAGCAGTTCCCAGAGGCAGGTATTTCTGCAGAAATCACGAGCTGTGCAGCCCATGCCAGAGTTTTGTGCTGTCCTGGCATGCATGACAGGGAACAAGAGCCCACGTAGCCATCCAGTGTAGTCCAGGCCTTCTCTTGTTTCTAGAAGATCTGAAGGAAAAGGCACTTACTTGCTCTTCTCAGTAGCACCAGTGTAGTTTTAATCAGACGGCAGCACGCTCCAGCAGCCAACAGTCCCCAATGACAGTAGCTTCCTTGCACCCCTACCCTAAATTGGCTGTAACAAACCACATGGTAATGAATTAGTCTTGTTTCCCCCTGTAAAGTTATTGTTGTGCTTTCGGAGACTCTCCTAGCCCAAAAGGATTTTCCCCAGCAACCTCTGGACAGGTCAGGTTTGTAAAGAGACCTCAGAAGCCTCAGATTTTCAAGCTTGCGCAGAACCCCTTCATGCCGGAAGTGCCTGGTGATTGATTGTAGCCTTTAAGACATAGATCGGGTGCTGTTATGCACGTGTAGGGTAAAAGATGGTTCCTGCAGTGTGTGGCTGAAAAATGTCAGTCCACTGCCCTGAGAGATGAGTTTTCTTTAAATGAGAGATGATTTTTTTCCTAACCAACAACCCAGACTCTGGAAGATAGGAAAGCATTGTGCAGATTTGCTAAAGATTGCTGCTTTGCTTGGCATGTATGAAAAAAGCCCTCCTGCCTTTGGCCCCCCAGAAGCAGAACTACGAGAGGAGCATTGCTCTGCATCCCCGAGCAGCAGAGAACGCTTGTGCCTTGGTAAGGAAGGGTCCTCTGAGGTGGTAATCTCCTGTCCTTTGTTCTCTCCAGTGCTACAACTGTGAAGAGGAGGCCATGTACCACTGCTGCTGGAACACTTCCTACTGCTCCATCAAGTGTCAGCAGGAGCACTGGCATGCTGAACACAAACGTACCTGCCGCAGAAAAAGATGAAAGAGCGATTCCTCCCCTAGAAGACCACACCGGTGATTGCTATTCTCAGACACAGCGGTTTTTGTTTCCAAGAAGCCAAAATTGTTTAGAATTTGCTTCCCATTTTGCACCAGCCTTTAAACACTTTTCGTAAAAGAAATTTTGCACAGTAATTTCAATCTTCTGTTTAATGCTCCTCCAAAATTTTGTCAGCTAAATGAATTTAACATCTGTGGGAGCAGGTTACTTTAAATAATTTTAAACTAGAGGATTTGTTGCATTTTCAGCAAATTTTAAAACATTTTTAGGTTTTACAGAGATTTTAATCTTTAAAAAAACAGCAGATCTAAAACTAAAAAATCGTGCAAGTTTAACAAACGGAACATTTGAAGACTAGATCTGAATGTAAGAAGTACAGAACTGTTTCAGAAAAACGAAGCATACTACCTTGATGTAACATTTATTTCTTAACCTTGTTGAGCTGGTTTTGTTCAGCTTAATTTTACTGTTTAAAGGCATTATCTATTGGTTATACCAGTGGGTACATGATTGAATTTAGGGAACAGGGTTGACACAGCAGGTGCTAGTCCTGCGTATTTTTTCTTAAATATTTCCCAACTGTGTTTTATTTTCATTATTTCTTTTCAATATATAACTTTTATAACAAAATATTAGCTTTGATCTTGTAGTTTAAAATCACAGGGAACTGGGGTAATCTTTTACTGAGCTGGATCTTAGAGAAAAAATGAATATTTAAACTTTGAAGTTTGCACATTTCATCTTTGTCCTAACATGAGTGCTTGTAACAAGAATAAGAAAAGCCAAAAAAAACCCAGAAAAAGCAACTACCTTTATTCATACATGGAATTATGAGGCATACAAATTTCTTTGTTGCGCCCCCCCGCCCCCACTTCAGCCTCCCCGATCCGATGCCATTTGACTGCCTAGATCTGGTGTCACCTGGTCCATTGTAACTTGATAATAAAAGGAGAAAAAGCACTTAAGTTTCACAGAAGCCGTTATGTTTGTAGTAATGGGTCATTGCCTAATAATGAGCTCCATCACTGTACTCAGAATGAAGAATACTGCATGTTAATTTTCTTGTATTAAAAGATGCCGTGATTTGTAAAAAGTCTGTATTTTGCGGAATGTCTGGATTAAGAAGCATTACCAATAGGAATGGATCGATAGTTGAAAAATGATTTTCTTTTTGTTTGTTTTATATATAGATATATGAATTGCATCCATGTTCAGAGACAATTTTTTAAATAGATGTAAAGCTTACTGAAATAGCTTTTCTTTTAAAGTGTCTCCGCATTTTAGTTTCTTTCAAAGATTGGTCTTAGACTGAGTCATATGCCCATTAATCATCCAGCTATTTTTTGAGAAGTTAGAGGAATAATTTGTAAATATTTATTTAGATCTTTGATATTTATTGAAAGCAATTACATGATGGAACGATGGAAGCTGAAGAATCAGGAGGAAAGCCTTTAAAAAAGTTTTCTCTAGGATTTGTCAAGGTCACTGTAAAGATAAAAATATAACTAAGACTTCTGTGAACTACCACTGAAATCCTGATCTTTTTTTACCTGCAGTGGTGATATAAGTTAATTGACTAGATACTGCCAAATCGTGCCCAATATGTTGCAGAAATGAAGTGGTAAGACGATTGGGAAAAAAAAAATAGTAAGTAGATGGTAACTTGTATTACCACAGCTACATTATTGCCTGATAAATGTGTAATTAACTTTTGTCGCCTCTGTGTTGTGACTGTAAAACACTTCACAACTAAAAATCAATCTTGTTCGATTACTTTACAAGTTCCAAAACTTCGATCCACCCCTATGAAAGCAAGTTATTGTGGAAATATTTTTGGTGTAAAATCATTCCAGAATATGTAATATTTAACTGATAGCTGCATGAAAGTAAGATTCGTGTTACTTTGGCTTTTTTGTCTCTGTTGACACGGTTGCACATTTCCAAGTTACTACAGCGTGAAAACTGTGTGTTTTAAAGAAAAAAAATAAGAAAACAAAAAAAAAAAAGATTGTGGCCTGGTTTTGTATAAGTTTTAGGTAAAATTACAATTGATTGTTTTAGGAATCATGATTTAAAATTAATTTTTCTGCAAATCATAAAGCTATATTAAAGTGTTGAGCTTAGCCACTATGCACATTGTAATTATTCATTGTGGCTGTCCAGTTTATGATGCATTCTGGCATTTTGTAAGCTGCTCTCACTAGCAATATATAGAGTCATTTAATGTGTTAACATTGGTTAATAAATGTATTTAAAAAAAACCCCAAACCCTCACTGAAACCGTCTGTGTTGATTTTGGCCAGCTGTCCTCACAGCCTTGGGTGTGGGCATGCATGAGGATGCTATTTTTACATGTCCTCACCTAAGAAGACCAGCGGGGACCTTGCTGTGACGTGAGCTGGCACGTCCATGAGAGGACTTGAACATTTCACATGGCTCTCAGCCCCGAAAGCAAATCTCAGCCCACTGAGGACCAGCAGCCCCCGACGGCTGTGTTCAGCATGTTTGGGTTGTAATGCACCCCCTGGCCCCCTTCTCCCTGTGCTTTCTCTCACTGGCCCTCTCAACCAGTCATGACCCCTGTGCCTGTTAGGTATTTTATAAATATATATACAAAATAATTTTACCTGGAGGGACTGAGCGGACCATGTGAATCCAGCTCCAGCCTGAATGGAAGCAGCATTTCTCTTACAAACACAGCCCTGAGACGCGTGCTCTCTCCCTCTTTCCCTCTCTCTCACACACACACTTTCAAAGCCAAGACTTGCTGCCAGCAAGGCGCCTGAGGGAAACGAGGGCCGATGCTGGTGCTGCTGCCCATGGCCCGCAGCCACCCCTAGAAGAAAGGGCCATGTGGGGACAAGCCACTGGTGGGGCAAATGTTATTAATTTATCTTAATGAAACGTGACTAAATCCAACAAACCAGCATGACACACAGACTGCCAGGGAATCATCTGTGCTGAACCAAGCCTGCAGAGCAGGATCAGGAGGAAGCAGCATCCCCCCGAGCACCCTTCCCAGGCCTTCGGCCCTTCCGATGTCTGCAGTGAGCCTCCACGCACAGCACCATTCAACACCACCCCTCAGGGGCGCAGAAACCCCGGTGGAAACACTCCCCCCATTCCCTTCCCCACACATTTGCTGGTTCCCATGTCTACCAGTGGGGCTGGCACTGGGACCGAACAGGTGGTTTGGGCCCCTCACTATGAGAAGGACATTGAGGTGCTGGAGTGTGTCCAGAGAAGGGCAATGAAGCTGGTGAAGGGCCTGGGGCACGAGTCTGATGGGGAGCAGCTGAGGGGACTGGGGATGTTTAGCCTGGAGAGAAGGAGGCTGAGGGGGGATCATATTGCTCTCTACAGCTACCTGAAAGGAGGTTGCAGCCAGGTGGGGGTTGGTCTCTTCTCCCAAGTAACAAGTGAAAGGACAAGAGGAAATGGCCCTGAGCTGTGCCAGGGGAGGTTTAGTATTTTTTACTGAAAAGAGCGGTCAGGCATTGGAACAGGAGTCACCATCCTGGAGGTGTTCAAAAACCCTGTAGACATGGCACTTTGGGATTTGGTTTAGTGGGCATGGTGGCATTGGGTTGACTGTTGGACTTGACAATCTTAGAGGTCTTCTCCAACATCAGTGATTCTATGAAATGCTTTGCAAGTGCAACAGCAGCTTCCCCCTGCTACCACTTAACATGGATGCTCTGTGTCTGCCATACCCCATCATGCCTCCCACGAAGAGCAAAGGAGGAGGTTTGCTGCAGAGCTGCACATTCCCTTCCACCACGAGTCTTGGGGCAAGCAGTGGTTTCTCTGAGCTGCTGCATCTTCAGCACTGCAGACAGGACGGTGTCTTCATGCTCCTAGAGCATCGGTCTTAAAGGCATTGTTTGGCTTTTTAGTGTAGACTTCTGCTATTTTTATCATTATCATTATTGCTGTTATTAACATTGTTATTTTTCTTTTGTTCTTCTTATTAAATACTTTAGCTCTGGTTATTTATTTTAAGGAGGAGGAGCAGTGGTTTCTGCCTCCTGCTTCCTTTAGGTGGAGTGAGCTGCCCAGCTCAGGGCTTGCTCGCCTCTCCAGCTCTTAAATGACCGAGTATGTGAACTATGTTTGGGATTTGTAGCCGGTAGTTAGGGGCTGCCCAGCCAATTTTAGCCTCACAGAGTGAGAGCACATAGGCGATCTGGGCATACCCTTTCCAAATGCTTTCATAAATCCAATCGGGGGGCGATCAAACCCAGAAAGCCCCTTACTGCATTGTTTCATGTTAAGGAAATTTGATTGCAAAGGGAGAGGTCTATCCATTTGTGGCAATTATAGAGAATTTTTGGGTTTAAGTGAGAAACATTTATAGCTAATACAAAAGAAAAAAAAACAAACATGCCTTGGACCCTCAAAACCCTGAAAAGGTGTCTGTTACCTTAATAAAACCTATTTCCAGATGTCAAAAGGTTCAAAAGTACCTTATACTTGGCTCATAAAAAAAGAAGTTCTGGGTTTCTAAAGGTTCAAAATTATAAAATCACCAAAAAAAAGACAACTCAGAGAAAATTAACTCCAAGTTGCCCCTCCTGCTGCTCATGGCCATGCCTGCCCTGGGACCTCTCCAGCCTCGCAGCCTGTGAGCCACCAGGGAAGTGGAGAAAGACGCCTCCAGGCATGGCAACCAGCAATGGAGAGGTTGAAATTAAATACACCATCTGCTTTGAAGGTATTTTTTTACATAAAAAAAGGACTGATAATTGAAGATAATACAGAAGGCAGAGAGAGCGAGAAGGGGCCATGCTAAAAGGCAGAGTGATGTGGTTGTTTATGAAGTCACCAGCCAGTTTCTGTTAACTCCCTGGAAGTGAAAGCTAAGCTGGCGTAAGGCTTCAATGGAAATAGGTTTTGCCCCAGAGAGGTACCTAAAAATAAACTCAAGTTCTGTGTAGAGAAGATGCTGTGAAGCTGGTTATATGAAATGCCTTACTAGGGTTTGGAAATGAGTTCTGCAGCAGAAAACAATGGTTACTAATAAAGCCAGAGCACAATTTTAACAACTCCTTTATTCACAGGAAAACCATCTTCTCTACCCAGCCACTGCAGGTGGCTCTGGGCCCTGCTTGTTGTCATGCCAGGTCTCGGCCTCTCCTCCGCTCGTGGTCCCACAGGTGGAGCATGTGGGAGCCAGTTCTGAGCAGGACCAGTGCCCAGCCATGGTCCCACCCATCATTTGGAAACAGTGATGCACCCCTCTCCCCCTTGCAACAGGGCCTTCAAGGTGAAAACTGGCTTCGTTAAAAACAAAAAGGGAATGGGTGCCTTGCACATGACAGCTCTTGAAAGCCCCTGTCATCAGGAAAGGTGTTTTGCCTGACGTGGGCCACCCACATACGCCTGGGCTCATCAGGGCACCCTGCTGCCTGCCCTGGTTAGGAGGAACAGGAGCTGTTTCCACATGAGAGCTGTTGTGTGGGTCTGGTGTGCTCTCAGGAGGGTGAAAAGCGAGGTATCTGAACCCCAGGGCATGAGCAGCATCATGTGGGCAGGGAGCCCTTTGCTGCCTGTGCTGCAGTTCAGCCCCCGCCAAGGAGCGACACTGGCTCCTTCCTGAAGAAGCAGCAGGGCCAGAAACTCTGCCATGCGTGGCTTATGCTCTAGAGAGAGAATTTGTTCAGCTGACACAACACTCGACTGAGTGACGGAGCCTTTCCCTGTGTTTTCACAAGTCTGTAATGGCCATAAGTGCTGGAAAGCCTTTTGCTTTCCCCCTGAAGAAATGAAAGATGTGCAACTCACTGATGCAATCGCTTGTTATTTTTTTCCTGTGGACGCTGGAGCCGGCAGTGTTTTAACTCTGGGCTCCCGAACATCAGCAGCCACCAAGGCACGAGCAAGCTGCTCCGTGCTACCTGAGCCTTTGGGAGCTGGTGCTGGATGCTTGGCCAGAGCCCAGGACCACCCACCCCTTCCCACCCCCAGCGTGGCCACTGCGTCTCTGTGTGATATTTGGGTATTCGGACCTCTGTGCTTGCAGAGAAAGACACCAAGCTGTGGAGTTTGTATTTCACTCCATTCGGTGGGGGAAGGTTAGCTTTTTGAGGAGCATGAGGAGGCTTACACATAGCCAGTCCCCATGGACACATCCATTGATGGTGCTGCCACTGGCTCCAGCTGAAAAAGCTTTAAGCCACCTCAAGCTCGGCCTCCTTTTGAAAACTGGTGGCAGTAATTGGCATCAACGGGTGGAGGAAAGGCCTGTGCAGAGAAAGCATGGCCAGCAGTTTGAGCTGAAGGGTTACAGCCCTGGCACAACCCACCCAGCCACCCTTTCCCCTTGCACACTGCCTGGAACAGCCCGGTCCGTGCCTGCAGCAAGCCCTGCCTCGCCAACGGCAGAGCATGGTCGCTGACGTGGCAGTCCTGGGATTGACTGGGGAATCACAGTTTGACCATGCTTCAAGAACAATCACTGCCACCACTGATATGACCACAGAGATATGACTTATTTACAGACTTTTCAGGTAACAGCTTGTCCAGAACTGGCCAATTTTTCCCCCAATCTTGATCTGTGATCAGGACCTCCCTGGGCAGAGGGAGCGTTTCCCCCTACTGCAGTCACTTTGGTGCAGCAAAGCAATCACAACAGCCCTCGTGGAAAAGAATTTAGAAACTTGTTTCTGTAGGATACTGCTCAGCACCTCAGAGCCCAGTCTGTAATGTTTTTATGGTGGTTTGAAGTCCTCCAATATGTTGACTGATAGAGCACCCAAGCTTTGGGAACTCCTGGAGCTTGGAGGAGCTTCACTAAATGGCAGCTGCTACAGCTGAAACTCAAAGCAATGTGTCAGCACTTGGAGGAGGAGGCAGAAGAGAAGGAACAAGAGTACCCGCTTGACTTGCCCATCCAGAAGCTGTGCTACGAAGACAGGGTGGCAGTTTGGTATGTCAGTGAAATTTGTCCTTCTGCACATCAGCACCATAGATTTTTTTAAATGATCTTTAGGACAGCACAGCAATCACCAGGGACTCTGCTTGCACAGGATGCTGTGGGGTTTGAGACACCCATCAGGATATTCCTGAGCATCTTTTACATGGACCAACTCTGCAACCTCTATCAACGTGACTTCACTAGGGCTGACTGCACAAAAGAAGTGCAGAACTGGATCCACAGAAGTAGCCATAGGGTTTTGGTGGGTTTTATTCTGCTTTGACTTTTTTATCTTCTATTTTTTCATTTCTCTTAGTAATCTTTTAATGCACAGTTCAGTTGGATTGATCCTGTGTTCAGAGGAGGAATGCTGCTGTGCAAAGGAACTCCAACGGGCAAGGGAAGTTCTCCAAAGGCTTTTGTTGGAGCAAATGCTGCCCTGAAGGGAGTTTCAGCCAAATGTCTTACAATTTACTCAAATTCATAGCACAGTCACATCCCTTGTACCCCCAATGTCGAGTGTGACTCAGTGCTGTGAAGCCTCACTCATCCCCCATGGGATCGTGGGGCTCCTCCAAGCCTGCCTTTCCCCCATAAACTGGGGTGTAGAGCATCGACTCCACATCAGCCAAGCAGGACAGCTCGTGCCGAAGTTCAGAAGAGCCCTGTGAAGTGCTGGTGTGCTTCCTAACAGGAGGCATGGCGAGGAAGCCATGAAACTCCTGCCACTCTTCAAGGACCCTAATGAAAGCGCTTTCCATTCCTGATAGAAACAAGCCATGTTCAAAAACAAGGTCAAATGTGGCCTCTGCTTTGGGTTTTTTTGGGGGAGGTTTAAGGAGTATGACTTGAAGTGCAGGTCTGCATTGAGCAAGTGTGCTCAATGTATCCTCTTAATTATTACCCTTCCTATGGCTCAGCACTTCCAAATCAAAACTGGATAAATAGAACAAATATATTTTACCTAAAATTAAGTCAAACTGCCAATGAGACCAATCGTAACCTCCATTTCTGGTCGCTTTCTCTGACACTTAGACTTTGTCGTTTCTATGAGTGACACATTACATCCTGACTTGTCTCTCTCCTGCAGATGCTCTGGCTTTATTGTGCTGGAGAAATAAGTGGTGCTGTTAGTACTAAGTAAACTGCAGTGAGGTGCACGTGCCTGCTTGCATGCACAATAAAACCACAGTCACGCTGGTTTTGCAGGGAGGGCACAGCCCTGTTGTGTGATCCACTGGCAATGGGAGCATTTTAATGCCAGTTTTAATTTAAGAAAATCTGGGTTTTGTTGGAAAATTTTCAAAATTGAGAGATCTCTAACAGTGCCATGGTTATGGCTGAGCCAGAGTTACCCTCCCCAAGCAGCCAGCCCAGGTGAGCTGAGTCAGCCTGGGCTGTTTCCACACCACCTGACATCACTCTCCCATAAAAGGGGCTGGTTAGGAAGGGCTGCTTCTGGTGCTTCCAGGGCAGGCTGAGAGTGGCTGGGCACTGGGTTGGTTCTTCACATTGGTGCAGCACTGTGTTATGTTCATAGGTAAGGTACTCTGTGTTATCACCAGGTGTGAGTGTAATTTTCTGTGGGCTGTTATTGTTCCCCTTTCCTGGTGATTTTGTCAGTAAACTGTCCTTATCCCAACCCATGGAGGCTCTGTCCATTTCTCCTTGGGGAGTGAGCAAGTGGTGGGTGGTGCTCAGCCACTGCTTGGGGTTGAACCACCACAATTGGTCACTTTATTATGGCTTAAGACAGCAGTTAAGAGCCGCCTGTTCTGTTAAAAGGCTTTAACAGTCCTGTTTTGTTAAAAGGCTTTGCCCTGAGGTGAAAACATACTTCCATCCTGTGAATGTAAAGGTCATTATAGCTTGGACCCACACTTAACTTGCTTTTTTCTTTCTCTCTGCTAACCAAAGAGCTGTAAGAAGAAGGAAAGAACTTAATTATTTTCCTATGGCTCTATACCCTGGACTGGCATTTGGGTTGTGGGTTTCCATGACCATGGATGCTGAACGCCTGTCCCTGCAGCAGTCAGGTATCTTTGGGCTGAGCAACTCCATCATTGCCCCTGTGCAGGCCATGAACTCGGGCTGAGCCACTAAGGCTGCAGCATGGCCCTGTAGATGCACACAAGGGAGCATCCTCACCCCAGCAGGCAGCTTTGTGTGGAGGGGCAAGAAGCAGGTACATAGAAGAAGTCCTCCTGTGGATGTCAGGGAAGTGTCTGAACCCAAATATTTGCGAGAGGCACCCTGCAAATGTTAATGAGCACGTGTGTCTGCAGGGGAAGGGCTGATTCCTGTCTCTCCTCTGTCACTGATTTCCTTTGGGCAGGTGTCAGCTCATATTCTTGCCTGCCTCTGCCAGGCCATATTGCCCTCCTGACCTTGCCTCATGAAAAGGTTATTCTCTTCTTGCATCCAGCTGCTTTTCTTACCCGAGTCTTCTCTCAGCACTTCCCTGGTTTGGTCCTGCCTTCTCCCTGGAACAGACCTGCTGGTTTTTGGGTGTTTCTTCAGTCTCCTGAACCCTTTGGTCTGCCATAACTTCTGTCCTTGTCTTGCCCCCTGTCTGTTCTCCCTTCTCTATACATGTTTTCTCCTCCCAAAGGCCCTTGGCCAAGCTCAGCAGGTGGCAGGCAGTTTGGGCTGAATGTGGGGTGGGAGCAGCAGGGCCATGTATCCCAGCACCTGGAGCTCACAGAGATGAGAGAACTCACATGCAGGCTCCTAAAGCTAGGTGCCTGACAGCACTGGGTTAGTTAACCTCAGGTTCTTGGCCTTTACCTCCACGCACACAACATTCCCTTTTCTGGCCTTCTCTCCCTTCCATGCCAGACACTCTTCCTAAGCCTGCCCTTCATTGGTGGCTTCCTCCACTGGTGTCCTCTTTAGCGAAGGCCCAGTGCAGCCTTGCTCTCAGGGCCTCTCTCTGCTACCTCTGGCCTGTTCCCACATGCTCCCACTGAGATGTGGAAACCCTTCCCTGCTGTGCTGCTTCTACCAGCTTTGTTCCCTCCTTCAGACCATCCTTGTGTGGGGCCCATCAACACTGAGTTGCCAAAGCATGATGTTACATCCTGGTCAGCCTTGTGCCTTTAGGCTCAGCAGACCAACTGGCCAGAGCTGTTTAGTATTTTGCCATCAGTTTTAAAAATTGTTAGATGTGTAGTGGGATCCCTGGGGCAAAGACTTTGGGTATTTTCCCTGTGTAGATCATACGGAATACAAGTGTCTTGGCTTTGAAGAAATCTTGCACATGCAGACCAGAAAGAAGTGAAGTGCAGGAGCTCCCTGGTACTGGTTTTGACTGGCACGATGCAGTGTGACCTGCTTAGGTAACTTATGGTTGATCTTAAATGTCATGGAGTTTTCAACATCAGGTTGTAAATGTGACGATACCGGGTAGTGGGGGGAGATGTTGTTTCAAAGATGTTGGTTGACCTCAGTGAGGTACGGCACAAACGAAGCAAGCCTTGAGAGCATTTTAGGACTAGGTTTAAGGGGATACCCCTCAAAAGATAAAAACCCTGCAAAGGGCAGCTTATTTAAGTCACAGTGAGTGAGAGGTAGGCTGCCAAATGAAGCATTTCAGATACCAAAAAAACCCCTCAGGTTGAACTTTGAATGGACTACTATTGTCATAATGTAGAAACCGGTTACATTCACTGCTCTCCACTCTCCCAAATTTCACCAACCCCCCCAAATTTCAGCCAATTTTAAGTAAAAAGTTCTTCTATTAAAACAAACCAAACCCAAAAAATTCAAAATCAGGGGTCTTACCCTGGAGACAGTGAGGTCCATCTCCACTGGGATGATCTTTCTGGGCTTTGCCTCTTCCCGTGCTGCCTGGGCAGTCATGGCCCACACAAGCCCCCAGCCCCCCCCAACCACCGGCCTGCCCTGCACAGAGACCACAGCAGGGATTTGTGTCCCCATGGTCACAGAGAAAGGGTCTGTGACTACTCAAGCTGACGGCAAAACACCATGTTGGAGGCAGGCAGAAGTTCCCCCCAACACATAATCTCCTGCTGTTTCGTTTGCAAGGTGACTGGTGACAACTTGTTGCCCATCCCTGTGAGTGTCTCCCCCTCCCTGCCTTAGATGACAATGCCGCATAAAGCAATTTTTTTGTGTTGAGAAACACACAAAAAAAGCTACAAGGTCTTTTATTAAGTTCTTACCTTGTTAGTGTCAATGTCATAATGAATAAATTATACTGTTCTTACTGAGTGCAAAATTACTCTTCTAACCCTACAAGTTTTTGAGGTTCTCCACCAGCTTTTCAGCACTAGTTTTTTATAAAACCATTTGTAAAACTCAGTCAGGAGCTACTTTTGATCTTTTGCCTCCTCCTACTCCTGCCACCCCTAACTTGACTTCTCCCTCCCACAACTTTTGGGTTGCACTGGAAAGTTGTGGGTTCTCTAACCCGCACCTGCCTCTTGTGATGAGCGACCTCGACTTTGAGGCACTGGAGATGGTATTTTATACCTTGAGCTTCTCAAAGAAGCGAGGACTCAAGAGTTTCACCCATTGAAATTGCATCTGGAAAATAGGAGCTAGGGCCAAACCACCTCTCTGGGGACGTTGCTACTCAGCAGCTGGCAGCCAGCTCTGAAATCAGGGTATTTTTTTAAAAGGCCCATGGAAACAGGCAGCCCACATTTCCTGGTGGGGTTACCTGGTCAACCAAGGCTTCTGAATTGATGCCAAAGGTTTAGCCCCACATGTGTGACCAAGCAGTCACTCATGCATTTCCACTGGCAGAAAGCTCCAGCAGAGATGTAACACCGGGATCGGTAACTTCAGTGACTGATTAGAAATATGCTGGTAGCAAGACCTTGCAATGAAAGTGATAAGTGACAAATCTGAGGTGTTTTACAGTACTAATGCTTGTTATTGCTTCTCACAAAAAGTTACCAAGCTTACAATAATCTTTACACTTTCAGCAAAAATGTGAACAGTATATTTGAATATATTAAAAAGAATTAAAAAAACATTTCACAAAAAACATTTGTTGCCATATGAAAGTCTTTCAGCAATAAATGCCCACACCAGTATTTAAACATTGTTAAAAGTATAATGATTTGTACTAATAAATTATGCAACAAGAGAGGTAAACAAAATAAAATTACAGTATAGCTCTCCATGATCCTCCACTGAGCGTCCACAGCTCTTGGAAGCTCCATTTTTAGATGACTAATTAAGAAACTGATATTTTCAGAGCAACAAAAATAAAAGCTTTTATTTGTTCATTTGAATATAAAACAGGCGTTATCACAGATGTACAAAGCGTACTGGTGGTTTAACATACAAGAAGGTTGCTGTCCTTTGCACATAAAAATTTTTGTTTGAAACTGTGATTGGCTGAGTTACATGAATTTCTCTAACCAGTCACCACACTCTATGAAATAACGCTGCTAACATTCAACTGATAAAAGGGACAGTCTTCCCTTGGGTAAAGTGTCAAGCAGGATTAAATATATATAATAAACAAGCACCATGAGGAATCTGCTCCTGTTTGATTAGTTTTGTGTTTAAATGTTCATTGTGTACCCTCTTTTTGTGCATGTGCATCAAGTTGATTACATGGTTTTGTCTGACTCCAAAAGCACAAGGTCACAAGACAAACATTTTATACATTCTCATGAATGGTTTATCTACAGTACAGTTTCTAATACAGAACAATCCTTCTTTATTGCTCAGTCTGATGGTGCTTAAATGTTTCCTTCCTTTTGCTTGCACAACAAAACCAGAAACTCAGTTTATCATTTCTCTTAACTCAGGATTTAACAACCACGGATGACAGGTTGCAGAAGAGAGCTGTTATTAACTGCGCTTCACAACTGCATTGCAGTTCTTTTAGTCTCTACAAATGCAAAGTTGACTTCGTGAAGGTTAAAGTGATGCTTTGAACGACAGCGAGATCTGTTTGGCAGTACTGAGATCAGCGATAGCAGGACTTCACAAGTTAGTTCACACACTGCAATTATGTTTGTAATCAATCAACATCTTGCCTGAAACCTTACAACAACTTGCCAGTAAGAACAGATTTTTTTTTTTTTTCTTTTCAGGGAGCAGAAAATGAATTTGACAAAACAGAGGATTGGGCTTCAGAGCATGGGCAGGGCTATTCACAGGACAGTGAGGGTGGACAGGATGGCCTGAAAGAAAAGGCGCCTGACACGGCAAGACGCTCGGTACTGTACATGCAGACTAAAACGTCCCTATCTTTTAAAAAGATTTTAAACACCCAGTGTGGAGACTCCCTTATACGTGATATAAACATGGTTACATTTGCCCTGCAACAATCTGAGTCATGCATACCCGGTCATGAGAGCCAGCACGTGTACGCCACTGGGGACAAGGAGAAAAGCATTCTTGGACTGCAGCTGGTAAATCCCACTCTTGATCACAAACAGGTCAGTTTGGTTACAACCACATGGAGGAAGGGGAAGGTCTTAAAAAAAGGGGCATGGGCTGCAGGGAAGACGACAGAACTGGGGAATCAAACCTCTCTCTTTTATCCAAAGGTAGTAAAATGAAGGCAGCTGTGATGCATGTTTTCCTACTCTTCTCCCGTGAGGGCCTCAGCTGGGAGACCGCGGGACTCCTCCGTTCTGTGAACAGGCAGATCGGTTCCTCTGATGTTTGAATGCGTTTAGGGACTAGTTAGCAGATGCACGATTCGTGCCAAATCAGCTGTAGTGACTGTACGCTCCTCTCTGTTAAGGAATAAATTAAAGACCATCGAAACAATCGTTTCCTGTAAATGTAAACTGGATGCATTGGCCACCGAGCTATGTGTCCTAGCTAAGAGGCAAATCAATAACTGTGCAAATAACCCCAAAACTCTTCTTTATAGCAATAAAAACACCAACTAAAACAATGAAAAAAATTGTGCAACAAAGTTCTGCAGCTAGACAACAGTGCTATTCCTCAACCTGCCTTTTCTAAGTCTAACAAGTGTATGCACATGCCAGCACGAATATTTATTGTTGCCTCCATGGCAAAGAAAAGAAAATTATTGTAGTGCATTTTTAGTCTTAAATTCATTCACTGCCTTAAAGGCAGCAATAATTCCACTTGCTGGTATCTAGAGGATTCTTTTCGACAGGGATACTTAGCAATCCAGGATTGCTTTTTTTTAAATTATTTTTTTTCCCCAAAAAATTTGTGAGTAACATTTGATTATCTACAGTGGGAGACACCATGCAAGTGACAAGTACTGCATTTTAAACTTTAAAATCTTTTTGTCATTAGTGAATTTATATTTCATATATATATATTTGATGTGATACTATCCACTCAAGATAATACAACACTTTGTTTTTATATTAGCAAACATTTCAAGAGTTTAATATTCTTGAATGTTTCTTCTCTTTTATACTTCTAAAGAGATCAAAATAAATTAAAGGTTTTGTACATAATTACAGAAGAAGTAGTTAACTTATTTTATCTTTTTAGTTTAGTACAAAGATATTTGCAAGTTCGTTGCCGAAATACACCTTATTTATAAATTTCTTCCATTCTACTGCTAACAGCAAAGGCTCTTTGGCCTTTGGGCTTTCAGCATCTCTGACAGAAAGCTCCAAGATTTCTAATTGAAAGGTGCTACTTTGGGTATTCTCCTCGTACCACTACGTAGTTTCCTAAGATGTGGGATCTAAAATGGCTTAAGTTAGTAACAGATCTGTATTCATCAGCTTTTTATGACATATTAAAACAAATGAAAATGATTACTCATATTAGTATGCAAATTGATTTAAAAGAATCCATTTGGAGGGCAGAATTAAAAAAAAGAAAAACTCTACTTCAGCTTATTTAATGTAAAATACAAAGCCACATCGACTCAAAAAGCAGTATTGTCCAATAAGCAAAAAAAAAAAAGTTTAAAATGGGCTTTTCCAACACACTGAAGGGCCTTACCCCATAGTCCTTCTTCTCTGAAATTTAGTGGTAAAAGAAAACATTTCACATTTTATTTCCTGCCAATCGTGACTGCTTTGAAAAGTCGTAATAGAAACAGTTCCATTCTGATGAGTGTCAGCATCTTATCTGCACACTTTTTTAGTGGACACCAAAAAATTTTATACATCTATAATAAAGTCCATGGAAGCTTTAAGGTACAAGACTACATGTTGTAGGCCACATAGATGGGATCTAGCTGGTCTGCCAAAAATCCATCTCGTAGGTGCATACGTTGTTTCTCTCCACGGGAGTTGATAGGAATTACACCAATGTCCACAACCACCACCACCCCTACAATCAGATAGTGTTCCTCCAGGACCACGTTAGTGACCAAAGGAACCAGGTCCAAAGCTTCTTGCTCCGATCCATCCAGTTCAACTACAACGACCAGTAAATTTGTCCAGGTAAACACCGCACTGGAACGAGAGAAAACCTGTATTAGAGGTGGGGTTTTAAACCCATTTTATATTTCACTCTTTTCACTCCACCTTGTTTACCACTTGTTTCACCTCCCAGGGTTCCTTCTGTATGCTCAAAAGGCATAAGTAGCAAGAGAGTTGTCTGCAGGCAGGGCAGGAGAACAGCCCCACTAGCTCTCACTTTAATACTGCTACAGTACTAAGTATTGGGCTACACTTTACAGAGTCCAAACCTTGCCTGTCAAGTAAGGTGTTAGTAACACAACATGCAGCTCCCTCTGAAGCCAGAGAGCATCACAGCACGGCTGTGCTCATGAAGCCACACATGAGCAATGTGTGGGTGGAGGCGTGTTCTCTGGGGTTTCTGAAGAGCAGCCCAGAAGAGCAAAGGAGGTTAAAAGAGGTGGCACCATAAGGAACAGCAGGAACATGGTCTGAGCTGAAAGATCTTTGGGATAAACTCTGCCTGGGAAAGGGGGCTTCCTCCCTTGCACAGTGTGAGGCTAACACAGCTATGTGCCTTCTGGACTGGGCTGGTTGCTGTCTATGCAGTCAGAGCTCAGCTCAGAAGAGCTGTAATTCTTCTGGATCAAGTAGTTTATACAGAAATAAGCAGTGTTTCCATCTGCTTTATTTCAGCTGTGTTTCACGTCTGTGGGGTTTAAGGGGACAGGAGTTTTTATATTACTTATTAGCATGTGAGATGGTCAAGGGAACACCATTGTCACCAGTATCTCCTCTTTACTGAAAGAACTTTATAAGACCCCAAAATTTTGAAGCCTTTGATCTGAAGCAGGTAAATTTTGGTTTCTGTTACTGCGCATCTTTTCTGGCTAAGACATTTATTTATCCTTCCAAATATGGAGGCCAGGAAGGTATGAAAGTCTGGTGCATGTGTCCCTCCTTCCAAGTGCCTGTGGCTCAAGTATCTCCAAAGCTTCTGAAGTCTCACAGAAGGACAGCAGGACTGAGGCCCCACAAAGAGCAATCTCATCCTTTCTTGGAGGTGTTTAAGACGCAGATGATGGTTATTTCTCCCTCTAACTTATTCCATAGCATAAATAATACTGTTCTACACACGTAACTCCTACATCAAGCCCTGTCCTTTACCTTTCTCTGCCTTAAAAAGTCAGGGGATAATTTCCCAGAACTTCATCGAGCACAACTATCTGAAAGTTAGCATGTATTACATATATAAGCAACTTCAAAAAGTGCTGCTTACCCTAAGGTCAATGCTTGATTAAGCCAGAAGTGCACTGGTTTAGTCTACTAAGACAATTCTGAAAAATCCCTGAACTTTGGAAATGTATCTTCCTTTGCCTGCAAGTTAAGTTGTGAAAACATTTCTATGTTGATGCTTAACTGAATGGAGTAAAAAAAAAAACAAAACCTGTTTTCAGATCCTGCCAAAGTACTATTTGATTGAGATCTTATGTGCTTATTGATCTGGACCACTAATGGGCAGCCAAAGGCGGCTGTGCAGGCTCCTTTTAACTTAGTACTGCCACAGCATGAATTTTAATTTGCAGTTATTTTTTCACAGACATTACAGTAAGTTTTGATTGATGCTGAACATTAACCAAGTGAAGTATGAATTTGCACAGGTGACAATCTCCAGAGAGGTCCTAGAATTTTTATGGATTGCTGTACAAACACCTATAGTAGTATTATATATATATTAATAAAAAAAGCCTGGGGAGTTTTTTTTTAAATATAAGGTAGCACTTGAAACCACTGCCTCAAACCCTAGAGCCACTGACCTTCCTAAGAGGGTTTCAATTTAGTTTTAAATTCTTCTCATATGTTTTGAGTCTAACTCCTTGATGACCACTGTAAGTAAAAGGAAATGGTGTCCTCTATGCTCTCACCAGTTGAGATGAAGATATACTGGCCAGCATGTGTCACCTATGGATACATTAACTGAAGAATGAAAAAAACCCAAACCAAACCAAACACTAGGGAGCCAGGAAGGCTGCACTTTCCCAGGAAATTATGGAGTCATACCCAAGAGGTACAATACAGCTAGTGCACGGAGGTGGAAAAAGCCCCTCCTGCTCCTTCCATCCCACCAAATGCTTCAGGAAAAGCAAGGAAGTTGAGACATCTCCAGAGAAAGAGGCCTGTAATGGTTTTCTTCTCCAAATACCGTGTGTAGCTTTACCTCTTTGTCATTATGCAGAGAGAAAGCCAGCTCTCAGCAAACTCCAGGAAGCTATGCTCTGTTCCTCTTGCAAGGGTTTGAGGTTTAAATGAGTCAACAATGTACTTTAATTAAAACACATACACATTCATTATTTCTCAGTATATTGTGCAGTATTAAAAACACTTTCCAAGATGCCTGGTGTATACATCACAATAAAACCAGAACATGTCACACTTCTGCTTGTTACGTTTTGAGACATAGGAGGTCTAAAGTCAGAGGTGCTTTATTTTGTGCTAAAGTTTCTTAAGAGACAAGAATAATTTTAAATGACCTTTAAGATCTGATCCTGAATGACAGATGTTGCACAACAGGATGGCATGCTGGTCAACAAGTCACTGCTTTCCTCAATAGTGTTAGATGTTACAGAATGAGCATGTCTCCCTTGGAAGCTGGGGCTATTTTTACCATCTGTTGACGGGACATATCCAGTACCTTTTGTTTGCAATAGGTATTGATGCAGTTTAATCCTTAATGGATCACCGTAACCCAATGGTGGCCTTCAGCAAGAATAGAGGCTCATGCTGCCAGCCAAAGAAAGGCATATACAAAGCATATATAAAAAGGTTTAACCTGCTATTATTTTGTCAAGGGGTGTTTCAAAAAGACAATGAGTGGATCTCTAAGAGAAGCTGGAAGAGAAATTAAGTGAGAAAAGTAGAGGACAGTCAGTAGGAGGACTATGAATGAGAAGTCCATGATGGTGGCTTGACTTGAGAATGCTGTTAAGCACAGCACTGGTGAGGAAGAGGTTGGGAACTGTGAGGAAACCAGATTCTGTCACTCTGAACTATTGTGTGTCCATTTTTTGCAGGGACCACATCAGAGAAACAGCTAACTCATCAGTAATCTCTTTTCTTCCAGGAAAAAACAAAAAAAAAGCAACCCTGAAGACTTCCAGCTTTGGCCTTTGGGCAAAGGGTAGCAATAATGCAGCATGTGGCTGAACTTTTGTCCCTATGCCTTGTACATTATCACCCAACTACTGTGAAGAGTTAAGGCACCAAGAATTATTTACATGTACTTCTACCTCCTGGCAGAAATTCAGCAGCCTTTTTCTTGCTTACCCCAACCCTTTTTTAGTTGCTGCTCACAGGATTTCCATGACAATGGAAGGAAAAGGATCCTCAAAGTGCTCAGTGGTCTTGAAAAAAGGAACATAATTGAAGCATTTTTGGCTGCTGAAACCCATGATGGTAATTTCTGCAATGTAATATGGTTACTTCATTCATTGCCTATGAGCTCACACTTTGACAACATCAAAATCTCTGACCAACAGGTACAACTGAACACACTGATTTATGAATCTGTGGCCATAGAGCTGTCCCTGAACAGCTTGATCTGAAAACCTTCCATCTGCTGCTGGTACTGATCTGACATGTTTTCAAGGAGCATTTCACAGCAAGTGTTCAGGCTGGTCTACCTGAGGACACAGAATCCTCCATCCTGTGCAATGGGTAGCTCACACAAGATTGTACCAGCCCTGATGAGGCTCTAGGGAGGAGAAGAAAAGTCAAAACCTGAGTTACAGTCAGCCAAGCAATTAACTGCCTTAATTTGAACATGTAATTTAACAAAAAGGCAAGGTGCTTTGACTAAAGAAACCAGTCCAGTTGCTGTGCTTCATTATTAAATTTACTGCTCCAGGCCACACCTCTGGAACCAGGATTGAACAGGAAAATGGAGAGTCACGTCTTCTACTCACTAAATTGTTCCGGCTGTTGCAACAGCTTCGTTTTGGTTGAAAGGAGAAGAGCTGAGCTGAGGTTGTATCAAAACAAAACAACTACCTGACTCAGTCTTCTGGTGCCAGAATAATGAAAAGCAATTTGTTCTCACGTCGGCCTCGAGAAATGATTACCTGCTGTGTGCATCTGATGATGTGATACATTGATTAAGGCAACATCATTATTAACTCATTGATGCACTGCTTCAGTTTTCATTGTGACCTTGATTTGATCACTGCTTGATTTATTAATAGCCAATTCAAAAGTAACAGTGTGTTCACTGATAAAGTTTATTAGTGTATTCATTTATTTGAAATGCTTGCTTGCTTACTCCTTTCTAATAACAACACCCCTGAAGCTTGAAGGCAAACCCGTTTGCTTTTCCTGGTTAGAATATAAATCTCAAACTACAAGAAAGAGCTACTGACCTAACTGAGAGCTGCCCGTCTCTCTCAAATTAGAAGTGGAATCCTGTGCTTGTACTTAAAACCACACACAGAGACAAAAGAAACATATCTTAAGATCTTAGCAGAAAACACTCCTTGCTGCCTAAATCTGTTTGTGAGAAGATTCATCCTAAGGACATACTTCCAGCTGGGTTATAAATCCTGCGACCATCCTGACAGGCCATTTCCTGGGTCAGTTGCAATATCCAAGAAAAAAACCCCAGACGTTACAGGTATTTCAGCTGTATAGAAGGGCCCTGGTGTTATATAATCCTTACCATTCTGTGATGCTCTTGTGTGCTCTAATTACAGAGGTTTCAATATCGATTGGATGGTATCTCATCCCTCGTAACTCCATGGCTTCATCCAATGCACCCACGACATAAAGTGCATCATGGCGTTCTGGTTGTAAGGAAACAAAGAAAATTAACCATTCTGTTGTCCAGTACATGAAGTGACAAAACTGTTCACACTAACAACTGAGTAAAGTATAACATCTCTAAGTCATCCTTGAATTTCTGAATGCCAAAGCCATTTCTGAACTAACGAGAATTTTCCAGTGCAGCACAGGGCAGAAAGGCAGAAAGGCTATTCCCATTTCAAGGAGAGAAAGGTAGAAGTCTTTATCCAAAGACAGTGGCATGAATTACTATATTTTTCTTCCAGGTGGCTGCAGAATACACTCATTGTTTTTTAAGGTGCCCTAAACAGGCAGCAGGCTCCTTGTTTCTTTCTCTTCATTTTGAAAGAGAAAAGATGGATTTGACCCTAACAGTATGAATAACGTTCTTCCAGTGGCTCTGAGATGGTCAGTACTGATGCTTAAGGTGTATTACAAAGGTGTTTATCAATAAACTCGAAGTACATGCTATGTGACAGATAGCAAATTGCTCATTCAGACAAATGGCAAGCTCTGGAGCTTAATGCTCTTACAGTACAAATTTTTACCAACTGAAGAAATAAATGAGGCTGAAATGACACTTTTTAAAAGGGAGTAGGCTGATACTAAATGACTGCATGTTGTCCATAAAGAAATAACATTTGCTAATAGACTTAAAAGCAGATAATTGGCTCTTTTTAGATTAATTTAGATAGTTGCACGGTGGTAATGTAATGGCAATATAACCTGTACCAGTAATAAAGGGCAGAGATCTTTCTGCACTGGGAGCTAACAGTAGGAGGAGAACGGAGACTTAGTCTATGCAACGAGGAGACTTAAGCCATTTGGATGCTTAAACTGCGATATCCTCAGAGAATCCTGAATTTTACCATGGCTGAGCTACCGTTATGAAATGAAAAAAGCCTGTGCAACTGGAGTAAATCTCTTCGGGAAGGCGCTAACATAAGGACACAGGCAGCAGACACAAATCAGTGATTACTAAAATGCTTTTGGATTTTAGGAAGTCCCTCTTTGGCTGAGTAACTGCTACTCTTGCTGCACTGACCCTGGGGTCCTGGGATCACTCCTGGAGGTGCCCACAGCACTGCTACAAACACACTTGGCCAGCAGCTTTGAGTGCTGCCGCAGCCGGCTGCCGCTTGTGGCACTGAGCTCTGCAAACATCACCGGACAGTAATGTTCTCCTAAGCAGAGGCTTTGTGTGCCTGGCAGTGCTGGCTGGTGTCCCTGTGTGCACAAGATAAGGGACGCCATAAAAACAAGTAAGGAGATCCCGTACCTTCCCAAGAGAAACCCAAACCCCTGCAGCTTCTCCTGCAGGCTGCTGCCCGTGTTACATTGCAGTTACTGTCCCCACAGGTTAAAGACAGGGATGTTTGAGAGAAGGACAGCTTCTGGCAATGTGTGTGTCACAGAGGAATTATTAGAGGTGGTCGTCACAGGAGGGACAGGGCTGAGGCTCACAAAGAGGCTTTTCCTATCTGCACGGACATGTTCTGGCAGACACAACTGCGAGAGCAAGTGAGGGCATTTGAAGCTGCATCACATGGGTTTTAAGCTGAAGCACTAGGCACATTACACCACCAAAAAGTCACTGGCGGAGGGGACTTACTTATAGCACCTGAGGTACAGCAAATGAAAAGCACCCGGTTCAGTGGGGGAAAACTTGGCTGTGTTGTATTTTCAGATTATTTTAACTAAGGGTTTTTTGCAGTTCTGTGGGATTCACAGACTGACCACATCAGGCAGTGCATGGCAAGAGACACAGTGTCAGCCTCCACACAATCCCAGTTTATCTGCACAGATGCTGATGTCGAGAAACCTCTTACCTCCGTTTGCATCTGTGAGTTCTGTCCTTCTCAGGAACCCCAGATAGCCAGTTCGAGCCCAGATAGTCTGTGTGTCTCCAAAGCTGAGTCTTGAATTAAAATGATCCGACTGCAAAGATTCATCTCCATAGATGGTAAAATACCCACTGGCATTGTGAGTGCTGTGAACCCATATCTAAGTTAAAAGCAATTATACTGGTATTAATTAAAGTAGCTTTCCAGAATGAAGCATTATTGAAAATTCTCAATGCAAATATTTTTAGTCATAGCTAGATAATGCTATAATGCCTTTTAACAGTGTTTCTGAGCCTGTCACTGACCCAGTTTTAGGCCCAGAGACCCCAGTCTAGCCTCACTGACATGGGAGTGCGAACCTGGGCTGTACCTGGGGGAAAGGGTTGCTGTGGGGATGGCTGCCTTGCAGCCCTCTGGCCTCAGGACCCCCACAGCCCTACACAACCTCCCCAAATGGCTCAGCCAGCTTGGGGTCTGCCTGGATGGGGCAGTTTTCAGCAGTGCTTACAGACCACAGAGCTCTTTCCATAGTGCCCTGGCCCCGTCCAGTGTGTTTATTCCAACAGAGCATCTGCCATGAGCACCAGATTATTTTGAAGGGTGAGGCCAGGCACCCTCACCCATGGCGATGGATTAATTTCATCTAACTCAAAGCATCATGGAAATTTTTATAGTTCCATAGTAATGAAATCTTACAGACATATGTCACAAGTTAGACTGTAGTTTTAATTATGACTAAGCAAATTCTTAATTTTGTTTGAATTTGCTCATTGAAAATAACATTTTTTTCTTTCTCTAGAACATAAATAAGTAAAAACATATAGCCTTGCTCAAGTCAGCTAATGACAGGGCTTCAGTGCATCGAAGCACAACAATTATAAAGAGAACAGCATGAGAAAACCATCTGGCTGAAAATAGGGTAATCAATACACTTATTTTTTCATGTAAGTCTCCATCAGAATTAGTGAAGCATTGTTAGAAAAAGCAAATTTTTTCCATTTTTTTAAACAAACTCGAGGTAGTATTAGTAATTATGAAGTATGCTACTAAGAATTTTAATAACGATATAAATATGCAAGACACTTTATATACTATTAAGTTCTGTAGAATTCACAATTCTCTTAACTAGGCACTTGACAAGATGTATCATAGGGAACCACTGGCACACAAGATGATAGCTTTATCTCTGCCATTTAGTTCAGAGCATACAAAGGCAAGTTTCATGACTCACCTCACCAAGATGAGAATCTCCTAAAGGTCCCTTTGTTTCTGGATTAGCAATAATGATACGTACTCCTGGGAGGATCTATTGAAAGAAAACAGGACTTAAGAAAGCAGATACTGGCTTATGTAATCATATGCTGACTCTTTGTCCCCAGAAAACCTTCATTAGCAACTAGAAGAAATCCCTAAAAAGTTAAAGTAGACTCGTAACAAAAAAAAACCATAGTCCACAGATGTAGTAAATTCTGAGATATCTGGAAAATGGTACAAAACCTCTTCTCTTTGTGAAAGCTATTCCACCATTAGAACCTCCACAGAAATCAAACGCTGACCTACGATACAAAAGTCCTACCAAATGGCTCAGGTCTCTCTGAGAGTATATGCTAGAAAACACCCCATGCTAACCACCTGAAACTTCAGCCTGAAACAAAAAGAAAACCCAAGCACCTCCCCAGAACAAGGTCCTGACGATACCATCATGTAATGGACATTCAATCACTATGGTGGTGGGTAGATGCTAAACCCTAAAATAGAAAAGGGTGACCAGGAGTGTTTGCAAAGCTTTGGTCAGAAAGCTTTAGGATCCACAGCATCAGCAGCAAGGGCAGTCAAGAAGCAGGGAAGGCCTCTGTGGCACACCCATGGTACCTCTCCTTTCTCCCAAAGGTCTCAGCCACTGGTTCATGGCACCCCCAGCTCTGTATGCTGGTCCTGTGTCCTCACCCTGTCCTCACAGTGACAGTCCCTCTGCATGTGATCAGTAGCCCTTGAGTACATTGGCAGTCTTCAAGCAGTTCTCAGTGGAGGTGGGTCTACACAGACAAAACAGCCTTTACTAGAAAACCATTTGTTGGCTGTTTCAAGGCTGTACATTTGTTGGCTGTTTCAAGGGTGAGACGTGGAGGATGAAATACCTTCTTTTTGGCACAAAAGAGGGAGGTGCAGCTTCTGAGACAGCAGTTATGCATCAGTTACCGCCACTGGGCTATGACCTCAACAGTCATGAAAGGTCTTCAGTCTCTCTCAACATTACTTTCACATTCAAATGAACAGAAAAGGAAACCTACTGAAATTATTTACCACAAAAAGCACGTTTAAATCTTCTTTCAGTACTTACTTTGCCTGACTCCATGAGCGGCAAGCTATGTGGGGATCCTCTTTCAACTAAACGAACTCTGTAAAATACATGTAAAAATAATATATGCATAATACATGGTTGTGTTTATTTGCATTTTGTTAACATTTATTTCTAAAAAGAATGGTTAATGGTCACAGAGATTAATGTTATTTTTGGAAAAGATGAAGCTTATATCCTGTAGAACATAATCAGGCCCAATACTTAATCTTAGTCAAGACTTAGGGCTAGAAAGATAATGACAAAAAGATGTGTGTGAACGTTTCTTAAATATTAAATTCTTCAAATGTAGTTGGTGCCTTTTATTTGTTTTTGATGGACTTTTATAAATGGAATTCCATGCACAAATTTATTCACAACAAGAGGGATCTAAACTATTGATTTCCCACAAGAACATCAGAAACGCCAGGGCACAGACACAAAGGCATGTGAGCTGAGTGAGCAACCACATTCCATGAGTAGCTAACAGTTAAAATCAAAGTCATATCAAAACAGTTCATAACCTGGCCTCAACTTGAAATCTGCATTTTCAATCTTTTAATTATTTTCAATGGACAGTAGCTGATAAACATTTTAATAACAACAAAAAAAATATATAATTTAATGGAAAACATTTTTTCTGAGCTAAGATCCTTCCTCTGAGTGTGACATTCTGGTTCTTCCTTTCTCAGTTAACTTATTTTCCCACTGAAGTAACAGAAACGGCAGCTCTCCTTCAGTGGAATGATGGTCTGGAAGCAAATTCCTCTTTAATCGTAGAAAAGTACTCAGCAGGTTAGAGTGAAAGAGACTTTAAAGTCCTAAACTAGCTGATGATCTCCACCAGTAGATGATACAGAAAATTTGACAATATCTAGGCACTTCTGTATCCTAAGTGAGATTAATTAAAAATATCTAACAGCCCATGGAAACCTTAAACTTCCCACTCCTGAACGTTTTTATAATCCACTTAACCAATTTAATCTGGATTTCTGTCAAAAGAGCCATTCTTACCCTGTTCCACCACTCAGCTCTGATTAGAAAGAAAAAAACCCAAAACAACGGGATGCCCAAAACCCAACCCTGCAAAAGGTAAAGAAGAAACATCAGAAGAGAGGAAGGCATGGGCAGGAGTATATGGGTGGAGAACTGTTAAACTGATCATAAAACTGCAGTCTTATAGAAACAGTCACGATAGATCTTTTTTGGACTGTTTTGAGGTCTTTTTATAGACCTGAGTACCACAGCGCTTAGTTTGGGAAAGGAGCGATGAGGCGCAGAGAGACCTCAGCTAGAGGTCCCTCTGGAGAAGAACAAAGCTTTGGCAAGTTCAGCCCCTAAATATAAAGGAGATGGAAAGAGATTGGTTGGGGTTTTTTTAAAATATATTTTTTCTCTGAAAGTCCTCTGTAAAAGCTGTGACTGTTGAGGTCAAGGCAGGAATAGTGAATAGTGTTTTATCTGCAGTTCTGGGAAGTCTCTCAACCTTGATGGACGGGGCAGGGCTAAGCCCTGAGGCACAGCATACCAGGGCCAGCAGTTCCTGGTGCTAACAGCAAGATACAACTCAAATACCCAGCAATTTCAGACTGATTTTCCAAGTCATTTTGAGCCTCGGAAAGGGCACTGCCTGGAGCAGGTGGAGCTCAGAAGCTGCAGCCTGCCCTTCTCTCCTTCAAGGTGCATAACAGGAGCCGCTTTCCAATGGTCCTTTGACTGCCTCAAAACTCGCAGGCAGAGCCTGTCACTCCAGTTACAACTTCTGTGTGTTACCTTTTTGCATTGTCCTTTTTTACACTGTATTGCTCTCTTAAAGTGTTACAGGCATACACAGACACCCACATTTACTACATCCCTTTCCTCTGAGCCTCCCACAAGCTGAAGAGCTGTAGGGCCACCACTGACTTCACAGCAAAAGCAGTGAAGCTACAATGTCCATCTGTTCAACCAGGGACACAGACATGGGCCAGGGACGAGGAGCTTTGCTACGAGGTGTCCATACAAGGCTAAAACAATGCTAGTTTACAAAGGGTATGACTACATAAACCACACCTGAGCTGTTCTTCTAACGGCAAGTTAAACCATAGGTATTTAGGAACATGCAGCAAAGGTTTTAGAAATAATTCTGTGCATATGGAAGGAAAATAAAATATTGCAAACCCCAGTTGCTAATAATGCCTGTATTTCTGACTTGTAATAGAGGTATTTTTGTTCTGTAAAATCCACGTTAGTGTAGAAACAGAAAATGCCTTTTCCTGAATTCTTCCAAACAAACAACAACTTCAATCTCCAGGAAAGTATTTGCAGACAGGTACTTAGAAGAGTCCTTGTCTCAACCACTTGGTATCTCCTTTAACAGGCGGAGTTAGGTAATTTCTTCTTTTACCAATGTTTGTCAAATAGATTTAGTCTTAAAAAAGAGGCAATTGGAAAGACCTCAGCCATATGCAGTGGTAAGAAAGATGGCGTAATGAAGGTCAGGAAATACTTTACTTTAATGTAAGACTTGTTTAAAAAGAATTTGATTCGGATAACAGTAGCAGTAAACCTCTGGGGCAGGAAAAGAGTATGTCAGAGCTGTTCAGTTGCCTGGAGATCCTGTTGGCCTTTGCTCCTTGGCCGTTACTAAGACATGCCTAAATGAAGTGTTGCTGAACTCCAGGCCTAGCTGAAATCACATATAATAAAGCTATACATTCAACAGTCAATGAAGTGACTGCTGGAGAAGAATCAACACTGAGGTATTTGATCATTTCTTTCCTCTTTGCTTTCAGCATCTGTGCCTCCCACTTTGTTCTTACTCTCACTAGCATATTCTACTTGCTCCCTTCTCCACCTATGTCTTTTAACTTCCTCTGTTTGTTTAGCACACAAGGATCCAGAAGACCCAATTTCTGTTTCAAACAAACTCTGTTAAACCTCTCCCACTCTGTGATTTCCACCTTGCATCCGTACAGAGTTATCATGGCAGCGTACTAAACAGAAACGGCATTTCCTGGAGGTCTTCTGCGAGGGCCATGTCAGCGCTCAAAACTTGGGACTCCTTTTTAAAAGCTTTTGCTAACCTCACAATCCATTTGGGAATGTATTGGTACACTTGTAACAACTCTGAAATAGTAAAAGATACTTTGCCACAAAGAGATTTCAAAAAAATAGAAGTAAAATGCTAGATGCTGATGTTACTGACTCCTGTGTGCATACTTAATTTTAAGTGTGTAATAGTCTTACTAACTCTACTGGGACTTGTACCATGAATAAATTATGGACATTAGGCAATAATTTTTAAAATTAGTTTTACTGTGCCTCAGCATAAAATAATTCAATTGTTCCCACTCTTCCCCAAGAGATTTCTGTTTTTCCACTGACAAACACAGGCAGCAGACACCACTGAAAGCTTCCTTGCTTTCTCTCTTAAGTGAGCAGCATCACTATCATGGCCGGTCTGGCAGGCAGGGTAAAAAGGCACAGCACAGGTCCCATCAGAGCCCTGAAAAGAGACACCTCTGAATCACCCAGGTGATGCTGGCAAAGAAACGCTCCACTCCTTACAGCCCAGAAAGGACAAGTCCTGTTTCTCCGCAGCACTCCAGCTGTTCTTTGTTAAGAGTGAAAACAGTTTCTTACAAAGTGAGCACAGAGCCTTCCCGCTGCTGCCTGCTGCCTTCCAGCCGTGCTGGGAAAGGCAGAAGAGAACATGGCAGCAGAGCCAGCCTGGGCAAAGAGCCTGAAAATCAAGTGGATGGGAGACAAAGGCTGCCCTTGGGCATGAAAGTTACTTCTGCACCTTCTGGAGGTTTGCAGCCAAGCTGAGAGGGAAAACGTTAGTGAGTGACCCAGTGCAGGGAGGACACGGAGTTTCTCTCCCACCAAAATGTCTCACTGGAGGGAAGGGGCAGAAGATGTTTAAGAATCCTTGTACTGTTACAAAGCTATAAGCAATGATGATATGCAGTGTATGTGTGTTTACGTAGTATATTATACACCAGTGGAATTTTTAAAAAAAGTCTCCACTTGTTCTGAAGAATTAGTCTTTTTTTTCTTAAAAGAAAGCTGTACACTTGGGAAAGCTGCCTATGTTTCAAAGTTGGGCTACCGGGATTTAATAGGTAATGCAGCTACAACCCCAGCATGTGCTAAACTTGCCATTTAGTACATTGGACAGATTTCGCCTCCTTTAACTCAAACAATTACTATAGAAAAGTAGGACTGAAACCTAACTTCAGAGGGAAAACTGTCAAGCTATAATGAACTGGCCCTGTAATCACTGTGCAGCAAAGGGGATATCAAAATACAGTAACAATGTCTTTCTGCCCAACTATCCTACACGAAACTGCAAATTTTATGTTCCTTTTTAGATCTGGTCTGTTTAGTGGTGAAAACCTCCCAAAATACATTCTGCAGCTCACTATTATTTTGCAGTAATCTGAGAGTTTGTCAGCAGAGCTAGGAACTATTGTTTGGGGAATCTGCAGGGGCTGGACCGTGAGAGTAGTACGACCCAATGTTATGATGCCAAAACTGGGCAAACTTTCAAAGCTGGCTGTGCTGTTGCTCTGAGAAAGACTCTGGATTCTGTGATTCTAATAGAGATGGAAAGAAGCTATTAGGTCATCCAAGTCGTGCTCCCTGCCAAAAAAAGACTATTCCCCGCAGTGCACTTTCGAGTGCTTTGTCTACTCCTGTAATAGTATTTCAAATGATAGGGCTTCTTCCACTTCCCTTCAGAGTTTATTTCTTAGCTGGAAGTATTTCATAGTCAGGGAGGGTTTTACTGCGATGCTTGGCATGAACCCTTTGTAGCTTCCTCTTGTTTTTTCTAACTAGCTTTCCACGTCCAATTCAAAGGAGTTCTTCCTACTGCCCCCTTTCTATTTTAAATATAGCTCTGCTATGGAGTTTGCCATTTACGCTCACACTTGGCCAAACCCCACATGTTGAATAAGCTTCCCTTTACAGCCATTCCCACAGGCTGAGCCATGGTAACTGCCCTCCTCCTCCTTGCCAGTGTGCCAGCAGCTCCTGCTGTTAGCCAGGCTTGGCCAGGGAAGCACTGCACCTCCCATCATCTCAAGGTCCGATTTCCCTGTCTACCCTACCGACCCTGAATTATTCATCTCCCTCCCCTTTTGAGCAGCCTGTTCCCACACCATGCCATGTCGCAGTCATGCCAGCTTGGAAGTCCAGCTTTTTGGTTGTTAAGTATTTTTAGTGTGCTCCTTTTCCCACTAATTTATTTCAGTATCTGCTATGGGATGCTGCCTCTCTTGAAAACCTTCAGCATCAAAATGTAGCAGAAACCAGATGGGATGTGATGCAAGCACAACCTAAGGTATACAGAAAATACACCATATATGTAGGGAATACCAATGTATGTCTCCCAAGTCCCCTCCGCATCCACAGCCTTTCTGTGTCAGAAAGAAACAACCAATGGTTTCTGGTTTTATTCCATCCCCATTAAGATTTCTGTCTCAACGTCATCTTACATTAGAAGTTGCACTTGTGAGGAGAAAGTAGATGCCTTGTTATCCTGCAAAAAATTGATTTTTTGGAAAATTTTTCTGTATTAAACTGGAGCAAAAGAAGTGAAATATGGAAAGAAGCTGCAAACTGACTCTGAAAAAAAATGCTGCAGGTCAGAAAAAGAGGTTATTTATATCTAGTGGGGATTTTTTTGTTTGTTTTGTTTTTAAATTTAAGTTAATTAACTCTCCAAACTGAAAATGCTTTATAAACCATCATCAGCAAAAATTTTAAAGCTGAAGTTAAGAAGATCTTTCAAACATGACTCTCCTGATTTCAACAAAAAATAGTAACTTTTTTGGGTGAAAAAAAGACGACCAAAATCTAATTGAAAGGCATTTAATTCCAGAGGCAAATGTGCTTTCGTGTAGCTATCTCCACAGCCCAGTGTCTTCCTGGTTCTGACTCAAACAGCCAGGAACTATTGCCATCATCACCACCTTTCAGATACATATCGCTGCCTAATGCTGAGATGGTGCTTGAGCAACAGTGGGATCCTTGGCTGGGGTCAGGGCTCTTTGACAGTCATGACTTTTGGTGCATCTTCTCTTTACTCCAATAATAAAATCTTTCTACATAAAATATACCTGAATTTACAAGTCAAGGAACTTATTCTACCAAAAGTGGAAATATAGATCAGAACCCCTAAGCTCTGCCTTCCAAAATTACATACCCAGTTCAAACAGATCAGAAAAGTAGGAACATGTCACACCTGGACACTAGGGCTGAAGGGAAAATTTAGCTAATGAAGAGTTTCTCTGCATCACCCTGGCTTCCTCAGAGCAGTTTTCCTCCCATCACACAACAAATTCAGGTAACAGATAAAGATGACTCAGACTGAAAAATGGAGGTTGTGGATTGAGGCAAACTTTAGCCAACAATCATTAAATATTCTGTATGTCTAGGACATTTTTTAGTCCTGTTAATTCTATAATCAACAAGTTCAGTTAAGGAATTAGCCCTAAATCACTGCCTTTAATGTGAAGCCTTTTCTTCATTATAAAACTAAACGACACTTCGTATCCCAAATTCCTCGAGGTCAAAGGCAAATAGCTTCCACTTGTTCAGAGGGCTGAACAAAGAAGCAGGAAAGGTTACACAAGGATTTAAGACGGTTCAGACAGTTGCAAAGGGATCAAAATGAGGCAGGAACTGAGGTCCAGGAAGGGAATATTCAAAGACTCAGAGATTAAAAAAGTATTAGCAATTTTATCACATAAGACCATGGGAATATGTAAAATAACCAAGACATGTTTATGTCTCTTTTCAAGTACTTGGAGCACTTTAAAATATTCAACTTTCATTATACATATACTACAAGGAATTTGTTTAGATTAACATTGCACATTGTGTAAAGCACAACATACACGTAATTCAGTGCAGTGGACTGGGACTCTGGAGAACATGGTGTCCCTCTCAGCTCTACCTCGCAGCCACTGTGCCCATTGGGCACAGCACTACCTGTGTGCCTCAGGTTCCTGCCTGCACAAACAGGTATAATGCTCCTCACTCTTTAGGATACAAACCTCCCAGGACACACTGCTTATTGTGATTTGTTTTTACAGCACTCTTCCCACTCACAGTTGGGATACGGGGATTCTGTTGAATGCAGCATGTTTTTTCTGGTTCGTAACCCTTTATCTGCCCAGTTCTAATCATGAGACTCCGTGCAAAGGGAAAACTTGCACTCTAACAAAATTGGAACCTAAAAATTTTTTCATGTACCTGAATCACCCCATCTGTTGTTAACAAATGATGGAAATAATCTTCATTTCTGTAATGTGATATTAACATTTCGTATTCACGCAAATTTGAGATTTAACAAGGGCAAATGTAGGGTCTTGCATCTAGGGAAGAACAACCCCAGGCACCAGTATAGGCTGGGGACTGGCCTGTTGGAGAACAGTGTAGCTGAGAGGGACCTGGGGATCCTGGTGGACAGCAGGGTGACCATGAGCCAGCAATGGCTAAGAAGGTGTGTATTAGGAGTGTGGTTAGTAGGTCATGGTCTGCTCTGCCCCAGTGAAGGTCTACTCTGCCCCGGTGAGACCACACCTGGAATATTATGTCCAGTTCTGGGCCCCTCAGTTCAAGAAGAACATAGAACTCCTTGCAAGAGTATAGCACAGGGCCACCAAGGTGATAAAGGGAGTGGAACACATTCCTTATGAGAGGCTGAGCGATCTGGGCCTCTTTAGCCTGGAGGAGACCTTATTAATGTTTATAAATATGTAAAGGGTGAGTGTCAGGAGGACGGAGCCAGGCTCTTCTCAGTGATGGCCAGTGACAGGATAAGGGGCAGTGGGTGCAAGCTGGAGCATAGGAAGTTCCATGTGAATATAAAGAGAAACTTTTTCATGGTGAGAATGACAGAGCACTGGGACAGGCTGCCCAGAGAGGATGTGGAGTCTCCTTCTCTGGAGACATTCAAACCTGCCTGGATGCGTTCCTGTGTGATCTACTCTAGGTGATCCTGCTCTGTCAGGGGGTTGGACTAGATGATCTTTCGAGGTCCCTTCCAACTCCTAACGTTCTGTGATTCTGTGAATATTTTCAAAGGTAAAATTTCTGATATCAGTTTTCTTTCATCTGCCTCCTTATCTTGCCACAAGCTTCAAAATTCACACCATCAGCTGACTTACCCTGCATTTTTGGGGAAGGACTTGCAGAAAGTTGCCTGTCCTCAACAATTACCAGGGACATTTGCTGTGCTTGGAAACCTTCAACACATGGAGCTCGTCTTTTTCAGATCAATTAAGACTGCAGCCTAGCACTCTGCAGACAAGGTCATCAGTGCCACAGCAGCAGCGTACTGCACACTTGAAGGCACGGAATAGGGACTGTCCCTTTCACAGGACACTTACTGGGAACCCTAGCTGAGCTTCACAAGACTCTTCAAATAAAGAAGCTCGTCTTCTGGAAACAGACACTTCTCGTACATGTAATAGTAAGATGGAAACATAAGGCTTGAAGCAGCACATTAAGAGCTACTGAAAAGAGCTATTTGAGAGGATGTTACGTCTCTAACAAAGTTATATTTTCCTTATATAAAAATAGTGTGTTTTCACTGTTTTTCAGAGCTCTTCTTCCCAATCCTGACCACTCAATGTTCTTACAGACTCCACTGACAGGAGCTGAAGGAGCGCCTGTGGCCAGCAACGCCAGAGCAGGTCCCAGTGTCGACAGAGCCCACTTCCCGAGGGTAAATGCCAGCACAACCCCCTCTGCTGAATTATTCCTGGTAAAACCTGTCAGCATGTGGGACAGCAAAGGCTCCATCCTCCTGCAGAGGCTGGCAAGAGAGGAGGGGAAGGGAAGAGGGATGGAAAGCACTTCTGGAGCTGCATCCCTTGTAACACCCCACAGTCTGTGGCTGTGTCCGTAGCAGTTGTGAAGGCCTGCTCCAAGTATTTCATGTATTCATCACATGTTTCTCCTTTGAAAGCAGGTTCCTCTATTGTGAAATGCACTCCAAGGTAGCAGTATGGGAAAGCAGCAGTTTTCCTCCACTGCTGAGGCAGTACATGTACTCTGTGCTGCTTGATCTTGGCACTTCTGAAGACTCACGGCCTAGCGCTCCATGAGCAGTGTGTGTCAAATTGAGGGAGCAAAGCAAACCATGTTTCAGAATACACTCTCTGTAAAAACCAAATACACAACACCTTGTATCTGTAAAGGGAATGGAAGGAGGAAAATTCCAATTTTTTAAGACATTCCTGTAACTGTAAAGTTAGACTCATGAAAAACTCTGAGAGGAAAGGAAAAGGGGAAGGGAAAGAATGAAAGGGGGAAGAGAAGAGAGGAGAAGAGAGGAGGGGAGAGGAGAGGAGAGAAAATGGAAGGGAAGGGAAGGAGGGAAAGAGGGAGGAAGGGAGACAGGGCTGGAGGGAGGGAAGGAATTTTTAATAAATCTTCCTCAGCGAGTGGTCAGCTTGATTTATCAACTTCCAGCTCCTGTAAGGAGCTTGATTGAAAAAGAAGGACCTGTAACACTCACTATATTCTGAAATGGGAAATCCTTTTTTTTTTTAAACAGTATGAGACATTTTTAAGGAAAAAAAAAATTGGTGCATTTTAATAGGCTGGAATATTATTAGGAAATTAAGAATTGGTTTGTAGAAACAAACAAAAATGGAAGCATTTTCCATCTAGTTCTTTTACTCATGTTTGAGTGCAAATGGCACTTGCAAACAATTACACGAATGTACCATTGCAGTACACCTGCTTTCCTGGAAAGCTAGGGCTTTCTGTTTTCCCTTTGTCTTACTTGGTATAGAGGACAGTATTGTCTTTTCCCTCAGGCCTCTAGGGAAATATAACTGGAATTTCTTGATTTGCATTTAAAGTATGCTAAACCACATCCTCTTTTAAAAACCACATTTAGATCCAACTCTCATTGTCCTGTTCCACTAAAATCATAATATTCTGATCCCTTGGAGCTGACATTATCAAAGAAGAAATAAACTTGTTCCAAGGGAGGAAATTCTTCAAGAGCTAGTAATCTTTCCTTAGAAGGCACAGAAATTGCTTTATAGGCTTCCCACCCCCCTTGTTTAGTCTCACAGCTCAGACTGACATGGGAAAAGAGGGTATGATTTCCCATCTGAATGTTAGTGGATGTTTGTGCCTATCTTCTGCTCTGCAGCAGAAGTTGCTTTATGCCTGGAAACATGAAGCATCTTTCAAATCTTTTATAGCAGGCACATTTACAAATTTGGTTATAACTCTCAATGACGCTCTGAACAGTTTGCTCCTCTTCTGTTTCCCAGTTCATCAGCTTTATCCCGAATCACTGACTATCCAGCACTCAGAGGTTGAACAAATCTCTCAGTTTGTCCCCAACGTAGGCAACAGTGGCAAGGAGAACCTTTCCTCCATGCTAGATAGGCCAGGACTTCTCCTCTGAGTCAGAATTAGAAGTGTTGATACGATGCTTACCATCCGGAATTAGTTTTTCTTTCTGGGAGATTTGTTTCCCATAGATCAGAAATAAATCCAATGGGATTTTTGAGACAGCAATGTCTGAATAGCAGAAACAAAACACAGCACCACTGAAAAGCCAAGGTTGTATCTTCTCCTGAGCAAAACCACAAAACCATGAAGAACGAGAAGAGTTTTGCCAGCACCATGACAGCCAGCTTAAACTCACTAATGAGATTCTGCAAGTTAATGGACGAAATGCCCCAAATCCATGTGTCTACAAAGAAAAAAAAGCTCACCAAGTACAAAGCACGGGTGGTGTTCTGAGGCCAAAGCCTTGTGAGGGCTGCCTGCTGAACTCCTCACCAGCTACAGAGCACTGAGAAACTCAAAATACTCTACACACTTTACCTGCTCAAGGAAAAAAGTGGCTGTATGTCAAGAGGGCAAGAATAGATTTTAATTGCCCCTTTGGACCCCCCACGGAGTAAGTAATGGAAGACTGGGATTTTCTGTAACCTGTGTGGGCTCTGTACCTGGTAACCCATTACAAGAGCTGGAAGAAGCACTGCTCCTCAGCGCATCAGGGAGCGCTCTGCAAAGTTTCTCTCTTGCTACCACTGGCAAATGGCTTTCAAGTATGATTAATCAATTAGGGTTTCACAAAAGGTAACTATTTTATTGTCACTTGCCATTAGCATGTCTCCTGCTGACATATCTCCCCCCCAGCTTCTCTTTCCTACTACGTGACCATATAATGGTTAATATCCTCCATGCCGTGACTGTGCTACAGAGAACTGCTGCAGCTACAGTTCAGATAATAATTTAGCTAAGTAGTTCTTTTGTATGGTAACCCTATAATAAGAGTATTTTTCAAGGTAGATGGAGTAGAAGTGTTTGAGAAATAGAAAAAAAGCTCCTGTGGCTTTGTTGCTTGGTATTACCCAAAACAATGTAGACACAACATGAAAGTTTCAGTAAAATGCAGAGGAGAAGGATAAACAATTGACAGCCAGAATAAAAGGCTATTTTTCTTTTCCTGCATGAAGTCTGAAATGCTGGAATACATTAAAATGAAGCCAAAGCCTTAACTGATTCCTTCTGACAGAGCTTGCATTTGAGACTGGGCTCAGCATATAAACAATCTAAAAAATAAATCCTCAATCACTGTTTTCACATATCTTTGAAATGCTCCAAGTGTTCCTTTCTTTTGTGGGGGAATGAGATTCAGACTTTCCATCCTCGAAAATCACCTCTGTCAAAAGAAACAATGACTGAGGAAGTCTGATGGACACTCAGAGCTCTCTGAACACCCCCAAAGTCCAAAACAGAAAATAGTATTTACCACGACATACAAATGACTTCCTAAGAATCAAGTCTGCTAATGACATAAGCATACACAAGGGTCACTTCTTTTCAAGAGAGATGCGGATCTGCATCACTCTAAGATGTCAGTGACCACATGAGAAGACACCTATTTGTACAACTACACATTCTGCTTGTTTAATTAATACACAGGGCAATCAGACTAAAGTATTTTTTCTAATGATGGAGTGGTACTACTTCAGTGAGAGAGTTTGGATACCACAGACTACACACTGAATAACTAGATTAAAAAAATAATAACTTGAACCCAAATACATCTTGGTACTTCTAGTCTATTTGGTTCCCTCCTTGGTGCCAGCTGCCTCACCGTGTTTGTGACCAAGGAGCTATCCAAGCAGTTCACCATTACATGTGGCTCAAAAGGAGATCTAGTAGAACACAACAGGGTTTAATAACTTAAATTCTCCAGTTTTTTTAACCCTACTGAAAAAATTCAGACTTAACTAGATGAAACTGAATAATTTAAATGAGCATTTAATGCACCTATTATTTCACCAAATGGAACACTGGAATTTAAGACAGGATAAAAAAGGGTATGAGGGGTAAAGAATGCCTGCATATATAAAACTAGAGATAGTATAAAATAAAAGTGTGAACAGTGTTTACTAACACTGCTTAAAATCTTCATTCTTGCCCAGTTTGGTACAAAATGTGGATGTAGTTTAATAAAGAGCTTAAATACAGTGTGTAGTCACAACAAGGGTGAAACTATCTATTACAAATGAATGCAAAATGATACAAAATCCTTCACAAATGTGATTGATCAGTGGCTCTCTCCCTCTAGAAGTTCAAGCCTACAATCCATCAACGCTCCTAAGCTGTTACTACTTACTACTGAGAAAGGACACTGGTGACATTTTAACCTGCTTTTGGATGCAGACATGGATTGGAATGAATTTGGTTTTGTTTCCTTTTACTTTTTAGTCCTTTTAAAATAAATTCCTGCTCAGGGCACATAATTTTTTTTTCTTTATGGATAAGGTTTTGCTATAGAAGAGAATATCAGAATGCAAGGGGATGTTTATCTTCCAACAGCTGTCAGGAAGTTTCAACCTTAGGAGGAAATCGATGATCTCCCTCAGACGTCACCAGATGGATCCTTTAGCTCAGTAATTGAAACTTCTGAGGAAATCCTCAACATTTTAAATATGGAAGATACAGAAAAGTAGGAAAAAAAATCCTATATTAAAAATCTGAGCAAAAATTCAAAGAGTTCAAAACATGCCAACATTTTTAAACAGGAACATTTGGAAAAGTTTTGAATTATTCTAAAAAAATTGTAAAGAATATTTGCAAATCTATTGAAACATCTGAAAATCCAGCCTGACCTCCTGAAGAACACATAAAAAATAACTTTGCCCCATCTATGTGAAAGGAAGATTTATTTTGGAGTAGGTATGAGGTCTGTTCTCAGTTTGATGAAGTGGCTCGTTTTGCCAATAATTTTTCTGCCAAAACCTAACCTGCTGTTGAGGATGAGGCGGCTGCAGAATTTTTGTGCTAATATGAGGAGACATGTATTTTTTGATGGGTATTTTTAATTTTATAAGCACATGTATATACTGTTTTAGAATGTCCTGGATAAAAGGGATGCTTGGGCATCTTTAGAGTTACAAAAGCATGTGTTGTAAAAGCCAACATCTTTCAAGTACGTGGTGTTTGCGTATGGCAAGAAAAGGGTCTCTCTTGTGTTTAATCACGTGAAAAGCTTTCTGAGGAGAGCATGACTGGTCTAGTGAGAATGGAGTGATCCAAATACCAGCCATTTAGACAGTGGGGAAAAGAAAAAGAATATATTTATTCTTTTTTGTGGGAGTGTGTGGTGCAGAGCTTATTTCCCAGAGGCAGGAGCAGAGAAATTCAGCTGACAACCCAACAGGGTGCTCATGCTTAGAGTTTTGTTGTTTCTGCCCTCCCTGCAGATGCATTCAGGGACAGGTACATGACCTGTGAGTCAGCAATGGGATCAGCCTTGCCGTGCCAGTGCAGACTCCCATGAGGCCAGCTCAGGACTGGTGAAGTATCAATCCACCTATGTTACCCTTTGGATCTGAGTTAACCTCTCTAAAGTGCAGTGCAATGCAGTGCAGGGATACATCAGCCACCTGGTACTAAGTCAGGAGTCTTCTCCTGTTTTTTTTATCAAACAGCCCAGGTGGGAATTGTCTGTCTTTGCTCACTCTTTCTTGATTTTTAGAAAATCAATGAGATGCCCACTACAGTAACACTGATGTACTGTCACTAAGAGCAAACCAGAGCTGTGTGCTCTTGTGGTTCACATGATACTCCGTTTCCAAAACGAGGTGTCTACTGCCATTTGAGACAGAACAGGGTGCCTGGGACATCTCATTAGTGCTGTCAAATACAACGTGAACTCAGTGGGAGCTGCTCAAGTAGGTTGGCACAAGTTTCCTGAACCTGCAGGTGAGCCCAGTCCCAGCCATTTCTCTTGGCAGGCAGCTATGGCCAGAAGTTGCAGGGTCCCAGCAGCCAAACCAGTGACCTGGTGGTTCAAAACCACACAGAGGCACACACAAGAAGGTGTTTGAGAACCTCCAACCTGGCCCAAGAAACAAACCATCCAAATCCAGTGAGAGCGGGGAGGAAATGTCTACTTTGATCAACTGACCGCCCCTAGATCTCTACCCCAACTGTACATAGCACAGGTATTTTGATCTGAACAGCTATCAAACAGTGACATTTTTAGAAGCCATGAAGTGTGCAAACACATAATTACCGGATGAGCTTGAAATAGTGGTATTTGAACTGATTATTAATTTTTATAGAAGGGAATACAATTTGAATATCCTCAAAGACATGAACTGCAGCTGCCTTTTGCAGCAATTATAAGGTGTTATCATGCCAACGGGGAGGAAAAAGGAAAAAAAAAAAAGAGATGTTCAGTCTTTATCAAATTCTAGGAAGTATCTACTAAAATTAAAAAAAAAATGCTAATTTTTTTCTGCATTAAGTGTATTTTTTTCAGACTTGAAAAGACTTGGTGAGTTGTTCTTACACAGCTATGTGTAACAATCTTTCAATTACTGTTAAGCAATAGTGATATTCAGTTCCACTAAAATGGTTAGAAATGGCAAGTGAGAAGAGACTATGTCAAACAAAGTTGTTTTCTTCCCTAATTTATGATCCATGAATCTAATTCTAAATTCCACAGGACTGAGTAAATGAGGCACAGCTCTAATCCATCAAATTAAAACAAAAATTGCCACAATCTGAGAAGCCAGATCTAAAGATCTTTTATGTTCTGTAGAAATAGTGACTAAATATAAATGAATATGCTGCAAAGTCTGATTTTGATAATGATGCCCCCTTCTCAATGACACGCTCAGGTTAGGAAATAGTATAATCATGGTTTATGCAGCTTTTATGAACAGCAATCCTATTTTTGTTGATTTACTGTTATGTACTCTTTCTATTCTATACAGTTTCCTTCCAATACATATTTTATAAATTTCTTTCTCAGAAAACATTATTTAAAATTAGGAATTAATCTACATTTCTTTTTCTTTTCTTCTCCCCCTTACAGCCACAACTTTACTTTTAATTATGAATTTGTTCTTTCTCTTGCACCTGAATGCTGCTGGGGTGTTATCTCTCTATGCTATGTTCAACTTCAACCCTTTCAGAACTCTGAGAGCAGAGCAAACACAATGGGTAAATGAGTCTCACCTTGTGTATTAAAAAACAAACATTTGATTTCCATGTAAGCTTCCTTCCTCATCGTTACAGAAAGAGAGGTGCCTTAAAGGCCAATTTAGCCATGCGGGTGCATGTCTTGAGATGACAGCTGTGATACACTGGTGCTGTGAGTGCCTCCCAGTGACCATGGATGGAGCCTAGGAGACCGCCTGAGGCTGGATCAGATCTGTCCTGTTCACAGTGTTTGCTCAGCTCTTAGGTAAAGAAATGCTCCGGGGTTTTTTTGGCAACATAAATCATTCAACTTATGAAGTAAATCCTTAAAAAACGCAGTGCAGAGACGGTAAGCTCATATAACTGTAATGCCTTTTTAAAAAAAATAAGGCCTTTCTTTTCCTGGGTTGAGTATGAGTATGTCCTGTATCTGCACAGTACCACAGTTGCTAGGCCAGGAAGACCAAGCTTTCCATGGCTGGGTCATGCAGACAGTGGTATCCCAAAGGATGGATCTAAACTGAGCATTGTAGTTGGTAAGAACACGCACAAAAGGAATAAAGAAATGACAAGAGAGTCAAGTATCTTGTAGTTCCTTTCTTCCACCAGCCAAACTCCATGTGCTACAAGAAAGTATCTCCATGTGCATCTGACCAAAGCTGGTATTCACTTAAGGGGAACAAATTCTCTGTTAAGCTTTTAAGAAGGATGTGGGTGGTGGTGTGGGGAAGGAAAAAAGTACCTTATTTGGATAATGATTTTTTAAGGTACCAGGGCTGGTGTACACTGTCAATTAAACATTCATCTTTTCCAGAGATAATAGAAAACTTTTTGGCTTGTGAAAATTTGTAAAGAGAATACCTGCACCCGGTCTTCTGACCAGAGTATTGGAAAACTGAAATACATGTACAAAATCACCCATAATATATAGTTTCCCTCCCACTAGAAGATTTCAGACACCTCCTTAATACCGTTAATGGTGAATTTTAGTTCTTGCTGTTTGTACATGCATCTACCATTACAGCCAGAACCAGAAAATGCCCATAGTTACAGAATGTGGTTGCTCACAGTGGCTAAAGCCAATAATCCATCCCCTCAGAGTCCTGCAGCATTAGGAATTACAGCAAAATCCCCCCATGGTCTCCCCACCTGCTAACAGTTGCCAAGCCAGGAGAAAAACCTCTCTGAAGGTAAGAGGCCCAACGGGACTCCACTTCTTAGGACTGGCTAGGCTGTACCACCTGAAGGGTGTCAGGAAACCCCGAACACCATAAAAGCAGGGAATTTCAGCAATCTTTGCGATGGCTATGTCAGGTGCTGCAGGCTTATCAAGGATAAAATTAATTAACCAACTAATAAAAATGATTACGTCTGCTCATGTAGGAGTTAACACAAATTATTTATGAGGATAACAAAGGTTTTCAGGGACCAGGAGGTGTCCTGGTGAAACAGAAATCTGTTAATTGTGTGTAGAGAAAAAGAAAAAGGTGGTTCCGACCTGTCATGCCTCAGTGCCCTCATATCAACATACACTGTGGTGGGATCTGGTCCAGATGTGCCCTGTAAACAACAACATCAGCTAATCAGAACCTGACAGCTGGGAGGAGAAAAGAGGTTTACCCCCCAAATAACCAAATGTTCATTTCACTGCTAATTATGCTAATCAAACAACAAATTATAGTTAAAACTATTCATGGAATAAAGCTCAGCTTTACAGAACCAGAAGGAGCACCAGGAAACACACCTACCGTCAGGTACTTATCACCTTGGGGTTCAGAAACACATCAAGCGGCCATACCACTGAACCAAACAGATGTCAACGTAGGGTTTATTTGCTACAAAAGGCCAAGTAACCAGCACGTGGATACACACAAAGATGTTAAACACGTTTTGCCATTTAAAGGAACGCGGAAATTGCCGAGGAGACACAGTTTAATGGCAGAAGCACATGGTCAGGAATGTGAAGCATGGTTTACTGAGAGTCTTCCACACATGCAACAGAGAATATACTTGAAGCTAAAGATAGTAAAGGTAGCACGCATGACATGAACCAATGTGGACTGAAGGTCTGTAAGCAATTATTCTGTTTCTTTTGAGTCTTCCATTGCACAATTTAAATCCTTGCTTTATGTCACAGTATTTAGTTACTTGAAAAGCTGTAGATTAATTTTAGTTTCCTTTCATACAGAGATGACACAGCCTTTTAAGCCCTTCCACCCGCAGCTTTGCTGCAGTTCTGCAACCCGCTATGATATAAGTTCCCTTATCTGGAACTTCAAACTCATCACCACTGAACATCCTGTGAATGGTCAATGCTCTAGTCTAGGGCTGTGATCTGTGCTGCATACCTCCCATCACTGCTATGCAGGAAGCTGAAAGACAAGCACAACTTCATTTTGGAACACTGGAACGCTGGAAAAAATTTTTCCCCAGTAGATAAATTCACCTGACCCTGGCAATCTACAGGTGCAGGAACTCCTTTAGCAGTTATTTAGATGTTTACACTTAAAACAGCAGACAGCATCAACTGCTAGTAATGTTTGGGATCTATTACTGAGTATAATGCTTCATATTAGGAATGTCTAGGGATAAATGTTGCATTTCTGCAGTGCTGGATGGTAGCTCCACAATTTGTTGAACACTAAAAATTGTGATGGAGTTCCACAAATAGATGATTTTTGTATCTAAAAGGGGAAACAGTTACCACTACCAATTGACACTTACTGTCCAGATACTGATAGTGACCCACCACCAGAGGAGAAAAAGAGTAATACAGCTGCACATGCATGTTAGCCTCTTTAGCTTGTTATACACAATACAAGATACAATATCCTCTCTAGCTATTAACGACACGATTTTCAGTCTACTAGTAAACTCAGCAGTGTAACAGACTAGTGCTGAGTGGAGAACTTCTTTGGAATATATGCAATGTTAAAAAAAAAACAAAAACCAAAAAACAAAACCAAGGAAAAATTTGTTATCTTTAAAAATAAACCTGAATTGATTTATAAAATAATGGAAACAGTCAAGTTTGAAAATCAAAGACAATCACTATGGTATTTGTTACTTCCAGTGTGAATGGAATAGTTACAATGGACAGCTAATATTTGATGAAACCTGCATCCAGGTAAAGCTATACTGGACTTGTTTATAATTTCGTAGAAGGATCTGAAAATCCCCAAATCTCCAGACTCAATTTCTAGTCTGTCCCACTGTTGGAAGCTGATAGGTGGGTATTGAGGGAACATGAAAATCCCCTACCTGCTCGGCCAGCTTCCCCAGCCTGTGAGGCTATAGCAGCAGGAATAGCAGGGATGAGGGAGAGAAGGAAAGAAGGTAACACAAGACAAAAATAATAATAAAAAAATGGGAATGAAGGGTGGGAGAAAAAAAAAAGAGGAGAATGCAAAAAGCAGGGAGTAAAATAAAAAGAAAAACAATGTCAAATACAGGAATCTTACAAATTAACCATTATACCATTAAAGGTTAAAAAAAGTAAAAAATGAGGTGTCAACATTTTAGTAGAGCAACAGAAGAGACAGCTGTAGACTGCTAACCTTGGACAAACAGACTTAAATGTTTTTAGGACACTACAGACAACATTGTTAGTGGAAAACATGTGTCTAGCATTCTGATTTTTTTGTTGCTTTTAGTGAATAAGTCAGTAAACATTATGACCCTGCTATTCTAATGCACATCCATTGAGACAGGGGTTCCAGGTCTGTGATTTCACTACTAAAAGAAGTTTGTAAGCGATGTCCTCTGGAAATCAAAAGTAAGCTCTCTTTTTGGGAAAAAAATACAATTAGTATACAACAGAGAAAGATACTTACACCTTGTTTCATACAGATTAACCTGCTCCTAAAGTGAGATAAAATCAAGGCTTTGTGCACAACCTAATTACTAGAAGACCATAACTAAATGGAGTAACTTTATAGCTCAACAATTCTTCATTCTTAGTCTATTTGCTGCAATAAACAGAGTAATACATATAAACAACAGTAAAATTAAAAGCCGATAAAACCCCATCAATTCTCCACCAGGATCAATAATGCAGTGAAACAACAAAGTGTCGTGGTGACTAGCCTTAAGCTGCTACTGTCACATGGAGCATCCAACAGCAGACGGCTGCAGTGAGACTTGCTCTGCAACTTGTGAAAATAAACAGCTTGAGAGCACTGGTGTTCCACATCATCAAACTTCTGAATTCCAGCAAAGTTAAAGACTGCAGGAAGCTGCCACAGCAGCACCTTAAAATAGGATTATTTTGGATGTGAGGGAAAATTAAGTATTTAAAAAATAGGATGGATCTGCTTATTTCATTGCTGCCCCCAAATAGACCTATTACTAATAATACAGATTGAACACTGCAGCATAACTGTGAAAGCAGAGCTGTTGAAATCCATCAGATACATAATTCATTGTTTGTCCCTGCACTGCAGGTCCAGCGAGGATGTTGAGAGTATCAGAGCCTCATACGGCCTTTACCCAATGAAGGGGTTGAGACACAGCAGTTGACGCCTCAGCATCGTCCTACTGTAGCCAGCTGCAGCTGAGATACTCTGAAAGCATTTCAGAAGCCAAGACCAGAGTTACTGACTCAGTTTGTCTGTGCACATTTATTTTCTGAGACAGAGAGCACCTATGATGCTGGTAACAGGAAAAAACCAACACGACTTCTGTTGCACTTACTAAGAACATGCTAAACAGTGTAATTAAATGGGCCAAACATCACTTTCTGTCTGAAAACAGGTACATCGTAAGCTGCATCCCTTGGACTAAATAAATCTCTGCCCATGCACAGGCTGCCATCAATGAACCATCATTGGTCTGTGCAAGCCTCTGTAACATGCCAGGCTTTTATTCCCTGGGAAAACACTGCAGGACAAAACTGCATGGACCCCCCAAGTCGTCAGGAGTGGGGATGATGACATGGCAGCACTCAGCCTGTACCTGATTTCTGCCACTGAAGGCAAAGGCCAAGCTGCATGCTCTCCCCTGCTTCCCTCCTCAGAGTTAAAACACAGGGACTAGGCAATCAGAATTGTCCTAAGAATTTTAAAATAACTATTGTTTGGGGTTTGTTCTGTTTTACTAAGGATGTGCCCTCAGTGTTTACTCTGAGTCTGCTTCTGCTCCAGTGATGCTCAGAAATGGGATTTTTGATGTACACTTAATGATCTCACGTATGCAGGCACAGCAGCTGGAGCTGTGAAAAGAACTTCATGGCATGATTCACAGTAAAGGTGGGAAAACAGAGAATCTGAGGGAACTCACCAGAGCTGGACTACATTGCTAAGTGTGAATCGTATCTCTGATGAACTGCCCTGTCTCCTGTTGTACACCCTGCAGAGCTATCCCTTATTACTTTTGATAAGGAAGAGCCTCAAAAAAGAGTGATCTACCGCTAAGTAAAAAGGACACATTAGCTTTAAGCCCTGAATTTGCTAACAAAGTTCCCTTTGCTAGACAGCGAAAGAAGGATTAATTTCATGGTAATTTCTGCCATCAAAGAAAAAAGTGTGCAATATAAGGTAGGAAGTATCTCCTCCTGGTGATGAATCCCATCTCAAGACAGGCACCTGGGATAGGTTGAATGAAGTATTTCTTTGGATCTGCTGACTATCCATGGATAACCCACATACTGACTATTGGATAACTCACCTAACCTTAAAAGTGGCATAAAAGAAGCAAGATGAATTCTGCTTTCCTGCCCTAGCTTGGGAAGATTTGCTAGTACATTTTCTAAGTTAACTAAGAAAAATGAACAACTTCTAGAAGTTTTTCCTCAACTGAAATTGAGTAGCAGGTTGAAGAAAATGAAAATATTTATTTCATGTGTTTAAATGGAAATTAGCTAAAAACATAGAGAACCATCTGTGCTACTGTAAGAAGCAGGTTGCTTTTCATATCTATTTTTCTCTCTCTCTTGAGAACGCTAAGATGCTATTTAATGAGAACTGAAATAAGCTGGATGCAATCTTTTAATCTCAGAAATCCCTGGGCCATTATCTGTGCCTATACAGCCATAAAAGGTCAGATATTAATGGTATTTAAGTGCCTAAAGATGGGGAGAATTATTTATTTTCAAAAGCATACCTCTAAAAATCTAGTCAAAAATGATTACATCAAAAGAAATGCAGTAAATTTTCTCTAAAATGGAGAGGAAATGAATACAAATGATAATGCATTTGTCTGTCAGTGATGCTAATCCTGAAATTAAGATTCATTTGGTAAACTAAGGTTCTTTTGTACCAAAGAGATTATCTTTTTAAAGTAATCTTTAATCAGAAGTCAAATTCTGCTATTAAGTTTTTACATACACCACACCCACACCCCCCTTCTTTCTGAAGGGGGAAACAGCTGGCAAAGCTTTTTGGAAATATCAGGGTACCTTCCCCCAGAAACACTTGAGTCTTAAATTCATCCAAAAAAATTGGAAATGAAGTGAAAAGGGTATCAAAAATCACCTCCAAGCTGCATTGGAGGCAGTCCATAGAGAATAAAGCCTGAATAGGCATTTGGCTGGTGAGGTTCAATAGCTGAATACGGAGATGTGTTTAGAAAGGTGATTAGTAGATACGTATTTTAGACAGACCATAGAACAGGCTGGATCACAGTTATCCCTGCAGAAGAAGTTCTAGGAATCACACACCAATCTCATGGATGACACAACTTGAAAGAAAAAAAGCAAAGGCAGATGCTATTGACTCAAACATCTTTGGAAGTATTTTTATGCAGTGAGAAGAATATAGAAATCCTGACCCTTTTCTTGACTATACTGGAGACAATGCTAATTGCAGGAACATAATGTTGACCACAGATTAAAATTCATTTTGTTCCTCAGCCCAGAAAACAGAATAGCCCACAAGCTATTCTGGAATATCCCTTGCCATAAACCTCCAGACAGTTTGGAAAGCGCATTCAGTCTAATTCAGTATCAGGTCCTTGGCAGTGCCTACTACCAGATGCTTCAAAGGACACAATCCTGAACTTGTACATTTATATTCTCTACCAGAATGACATGTTTTGTGGTGACGGTTGTACTAACATCTTTAGTAATTTTTCAAACCCCTTTACAACTTGCTAAACTACTCTCGGCTTATGTGCTTCAAAACCCATTTCAGTTGGGATGGCAACTTTAATAAATATAGCCTGCTCTGAAATGGCTTTTCTTCATTCCACACTAGACAGTGAATGGCTTTTCGTTTGTCCTATGGACCGAGATGCAACATCTTAGCAGAACTCAATGAAGCCCAACACTAAGCTATATGACCAGCCAGGCTGTTAATTACCTCACTCAAAGCTCTCACTTTGTGCTGCTCTTAAATTCATAGTCAGCATCATAAGTAATATTCTTTTAGAGAATTACCTACTTTTACAGTCTGATTCAAGAACTCTTTCAAGAACTTCTGTAAAGAACCATGTAAGAAGCAAACTTCAGCTAAGGAGTTAACCCAGTTGAAAAGCAGATACACACAGCCAAGCAAAAATCTAGCCTGACTCCTAACTGGGAATTAAGGCTACCAAATTCTCTGTGTTCAGCTTTCCTGCATGTTTGTCATGGCATGACTCAGATGGCAGCTATGTGCTGACCCAGCCACTGGCTCACTCCCCTCCCAGTGGGACAGGGGAGAGAACAGGACATGCACAAGTGAGAAAAATGGTGGGTCGACATGAATTGGGTCCAGTAAATTGAGGAAATAAAAAACCAAACCCAAGTGTTGCAATGCAATTGCTCACCACCTCCCACAAGCAGAATGATACCCTGTCACAGGCTGGACAATGACTACTTTGGAAGATCAACATCCCCCTTTTTTTAATGCTGAGCATGGCATTACACAGGATGGGATAGCCCAGGTCAGCGGGGGTCAGTTGTGCCAGCTGTGCCCCCTCCCAGCCTCCTCACTGGGGGCAGTGGGGTGGTGGTGCAGTGGGCAGAGTGGGAAACAGGGAAAGCCTTAATGCTGTGCAGCAACAGCTAAACTGCTGCTGTATTATTAACACCACTTCAGTCCCAAATCCACAGCACAGCTCCATACGGGCTGCTATCAAGAAAGTTAACTCCATCCCAGGAAGACCCAGTACAATATTAATTCCAATGAAGCATACTTGGGTATTGAACCTGGCTCATATCTGCTTAATGTCATTTATTTGTCCTGAACAGATGACTTATCTCCTAAGTGAAACAGCCACCACGAACACTCCAGAGATCGCTGCAAGCCTGAAATGGAGATTTTCATTAGTGGCATGCAAACTTCTGCAGCTAATCTCTCCTTGTTATCTACAGCATCCTTCATGTCTGGTACCTCCACGGACCAGAAGCCAGAGAAGTTGTATTCTGACAGGCCCCACTCTGATCTGTTGGGAAAGTCTGAGCAGTCAGCCGTGAAGGTGTGCCATCACCTCCCTCCTTCCCTTCATCTGTGAAAGACATCCCATGGGCACTTCAAAACGGCTTAAGACACAAGAGCAAATGAGAAAACTATTGCTACCAAGTAACCAGCTCATCTCTTTCTCCTCTGTTTTCCCTTCTGACTTGAGGGAAATCTGCCAGTGTCCTTGCCACCTGCTGTGCCTCTCCCAGCCAAATGTTTAACCTTGGTTGTGTTGCTGACTGGGAAAGCACACTGATCTGCACCTGCTAACTGGTCTAAACTGGTACCGTTCAAATTGTGCTGCCTCAGGTGGGACTGCCTACAAATTTCCTATTGTTTTCTGAGTTGTCCGCTCTGCCTTGTCATCACTCAGGGCTCCAGACACAGACATGAAGAGGCCTGTACTCTTGCAAATAAGCATCCAAGAGAAGAGACTTCAAAACCTCAGTCACTAATTTTTGTGTCAAACCCATTTCAGAAATACGGGGGGCAGATGCTGCTTGAGTGCATAAGCATTTCTGACCTACCAGAAGTATTTTTCTCTCTTCATTCCTGAAGAGCATTTATGCCAGCAATGTCAAACCAAAGAATTCTACCTCTGGGACACAGAATGATTTTTCGCCCTGCTCAACTTTCCCTTGTCATATAATAACAACAACAATAATAATAGTAGTAGTCTTTGCTGTAGTAGTATCACCCTGTGTTGAAGGCATACCCTGCTGGCAGTGAGAGAGAAAGCCGGCAGTACTGGAGATACACCATACCTCTTCTATTCATTTTTTGGTAACAGGATGAACTCAAAGTCACTTTGGCCAAGGTCTGATGAAATCCAGTTTCTTTGATGGTGTTGAAAAGGGCAAGCGGCCAATGTAGCCATAAGGCATGGACATATTGGGCTGTGCTGAACCCCTCACCTGTATTTCTCAAATTTTTTTTTGATAAAATAAAAAAATTCTTTACACTTACAATCAGGAAAAGAATAGCAAAAGCTGTGTCACTATAGTGTCACTGAGAAGATGTTACAGCTTCCACACCTAAGCAATTATAGATGTCATGTGCATGAGGTATCCTTTAACATGAACCAGGTGTAACTGTCCGATGTGAAGTGTGGGGTGCACCATATAATGTACAGGTAAGGTGTTTAGAGAGATGGTAGGTGACCAAATAGATATGGAATTTCCCAGCCAATGCAGCTGCCAATGCAGAAGATGTTTGTTGTATTATTTTAAAAGATTATGAAGTCAGAAATAACATTACATCTGAGTAGGACACCTGTGGCATTATTACAGGAATAATGTGTGAAGTTCTGATATCAGATTTGGAAGAACAGAAAGAGATAAGGAGTGATAAAAATGAGACACAGATCAGGAAAGCATGTCTTAGGATTCTTTATCTTAAGATTTTTATCTTACCTTATCTTTATCTTATTGTAACCTTTAAGATGTGTATTAGTCAAGATAGAAATGAGATTCTTTATTCTAGATTAGAAAAATGCAGTAAAATAAAAAAATGGCTGAATCAAATGCCAGATACATTTTAACTAGAAAGAAGGCAAAATTAATTAAAAATCTAATACCTTATAAAAAGGCAAGTTAACCTTCATCACTCAAAATTCTGAAAGATAAAATGTACTGTTGATCAGCCTAGATCTATTTGCTCAGTGTAGTTATCAGTGGGTGAAAACCTAGAAGCTCTTCAGAAATTCAGACCAAATAGCTGCTGTGCTCCATCTGCCTCTCAACAAAGATTCCTGGAGAATGCAAGTTAAATCCTGTATTATCCCTGGGTACATTCTTCTGATTAGTGGATCAAAACGAAACGAAAGAGATGTAACAAAATAATTTTCCACTGTAAGCAAGAAACTGTGTGCAGAAAATATCTATCTAGTCCAGTAAGTAATGGTTGGAATCCTTTTATAAACAGAAGGAATCTATTTTGTAACACAATAAAATAAGCACCAGGATACTGGATTTTACATGACATAACTAAATACTGGTTTTGGAGTACATTGTTACTACCATGCACTTTCCTGCATTACTGAACTCATGGGCGGAATAAATGCTATGATTGCAACATGAGAGGGATGAACAGTTGCAAAGTAACAGTAATTTACTACCTGTGTATGCAAGAACATTAACTACCACATGCATTTTCTTTGCGTGTCTACAACTGAGCAGCCAAAGGCAATACAAGGAACGCTTCTGACTGAAAACCATGTTCTTTAAATAACTTTGAGCTTAAGGAGTGATAAATCTTACCTGTAAACATATTGCCAGGTTAACTCTACAGCCAAGAGATGTGCTGACAGCCCGTGGATGGAGACCAAGGTCTTTAAATAATTTTGAAAACGACTGAGTAAGAGCTATCCGAGGTCGTTCTTCAGCCACTACTACACATGTCCGTACGCGTGACAGGTCCAGTCCCCTTGCCTAAAAAGAAGTTAGAATGTAATAAGGCCACAAATGGGGAGATTTAATGAAAAACAATTAGTGGCATTTCAGTGTAGTATGTAGGTACTACGATTCGAGAGGAACAGTGGAATAGAGGCTAAGGTGCCAGTATCATTTCTATCTTTCCTGGAGCCCGGATGGCCAGATGACAGTCTAATAGCTGTAGGAGAGCAGACATATTTACTTACCATCTCAAAATTAGCCCATAGGAAGAGAGGGGTGTGCTAATTCTGAAGGGAGGAAATGCTATTTCCCAATATTAATTCAGAAAGCCAGTGAATAATAGTGAACAGGAAGCAGTGTCTAGCCTTGGAAAAACTGATTAGGGAATTATCAAGCAAGGATGGAGTCATCATAAATATCAGTATCCCGAGATCTAATTTATTTCAGTAGCATACTGGAAATTCTAGATGATTTCAGAAATGTAACTGCCTACCTGGTTTTAATTCTGAGGGAGGGTATCTTTCGAAGATACACTTATCCCCCACTCCAGGGCGATCCAGTTAAAACAATACGGCACTTTAAAGTATGTGTTTATTTAACTACAGGGGCCAAAATCAAAGCAATGCTTCGTGTAATCAGGGAATTCATAAAACAATTTGCAGTATAATACTCCTTGGGCATTTTGCACGTTTACACCTCTGTTTTCCAACACTTGACTATCAAGACAGGTTGCAACATAGATCAGAAAGCTTAGGTAAACATAAGCTTTTCCTTGATATTTAAAAGCCTTGTGATCTGAACGAGAGTGACTGATATTCATATATAGCCTCTGGCAAGGAATAACATGGGTTCTGTGGAAGCTGCCCTTGTCTCTGATGATTCTCTCCTCTCTGCAGACACTTAGCACAGCCGTTTGCAGCAGGGCAGTCTCTCAAACACCCCTGTGCAGGTGGCAGGTTGTGCAGGATGACAGAATAACTCACCTTCAGCGACTCTGTTTGCGAACCGAGTCCCTTAGTACAAAGCTCCATGACCGAATAGGAACAAAAAGTGTCTCTCACTTTGTACTGACTCACGGCAAGAAGCCACAGAGCGGGATTGGTCTCCAGTTCTGAGGGAGGAATCAAAATAGACTGGTGTCCTGAATAAACGCTGTAAAGACATAAGATGCATTAACGCATGCTGAACGCCTGTGTCCCCAGATGCTTACAACCTGTGAGGTACTAGAATATAAAGTTTATCACAGTGCCGGATGAACCACGTAATGTCTCACAGTGCTCTACAGGTCCCATAGCTTAACATGAAGTTTAACTCTGTTTTTTGCAATACCTTCAGAATCTAGGAGAAATCATAAGGAATGCAGGCAGAACATGCTCCTAAAATATTAATTTACTCAAAATGCCCATGGACTGTACTGAAGAGAGCAAAATAGCTTGGTTATTAATGGCATTAATAAACAGTATTATAATATCAACAAAAATTATGTGTTGCTGATAGACAACTGAGTAATTGCCATTTTAAGATACCTTGATTAAAAGAGTACTCGATTGCTTAATATGGAAATAACTTCTCTCCTGCTGAGGCATGCAAGACGTTTGCAATAATTTTCAAGGGAGTAAATCTGGCCCCTCTTTAACAATCCTTGTGGCTTTACATTTCTTCTGTGAAAGTTTTATGAACTTTTAAAACCTAAATATACTAGATCTCGTTTATTGGATACCCAGTGAGCGTAAGTATTGAGAACAGACACTTACCAGGGTCCTTGAAGGAAACACTTATGTCAGAGCTAATTTCTCTGGTACCCAAGATTCTCCCCAAGGGAGAAAAAAAATTCCCAATTTGATGTCTTTATTTCCCATGTGTTCCTCTGTTTTCACTCATCTCAAGCAGGCAGATTTCCCATCAGTTTTACAGTCTCACTCACATCTTAGTTTGTGATTCACAGATATTTCAAATCAGAACGGTCATAGCATAAAACCTCCGAATCACAGAAGTTCTGAGCAAGGACCATAAAGCCCCAGAGATTTATGATGCACACGAGAGAAATTAATTTCTGACTTGAAAACTTGAAATGCCAGCTCAGTAAAGCAAAGCTGACGTTTTTGAATCCAAGAGCCCGAGGTAAGGCACGAAACAGAACTTTATTTTCAGGAATATGAGCATCTCTGTAACATCTGACATTAGGAAGAAGATATACACCTTTACAATTCTTGACGATAGGCTGCTCACAGAGCTTCCCTCCTTGGTAAGTGCCCCCACTCACCCAAACCCAAATGAGAGTGCTTTCAAGAGCTGTACAATTTAGAACAAGGTTTGTGTGACCTGGATGTCTTTACTTAGTGTGATAAAGGCACAAAAGATGCACAAGTCCAGCCACAATGGCAGTTAATAATCCAAACAATTTAGGTCTCTGCTGGAGTATGAGCCAGAGGATGTCATGGAATATGTATGAACCACAGTTCAAATAATTTCATTTATCATACAGTAAAAAATTTTATCTTTGACTGCCTGTCCACGTTTACACCACTGCGGATGATTCATGACCAGTGACTTGCCACGAAGCGATGTGTTCGCGGATACGGCTGACATAACGACTGCAGCACGTAACGGTCAAATGAAGCATGATGCTTTTATGTTGCTTTTATGGAATCAGAATAAAGTATAACTGAACTTTGAGCATGTGCTGCATAAACATGTGAAAAGAGATGTTGGCAAGGTTACCCAAGCCTGAAAGGAGTATGCCTGGAGCTGAAGTGACAGATCAAACCAAGCTAGGGAGTAGGAACAGTTTTTATTATAAATATTAATTCACTCTTTCTTTCTTAGCCAGTTCTATTAAGTTTTTCAGAGAAGACCAGAAGGTTTTACTTCTTCGCAAATTTAAGGTGAGGGTCCCACAAACAATCAAGGTGTGTGTTCTGCCTGATAAATAATTAACTCTTACAAACAGTAAGCAGTAACACTCGAGTAAGAACCTGGGATGGACTCCAGTCTGTATTCATACAGTACATGGAAATCTGGCATCAAACCCTTCCCCCCACCCCATAACTCCTTTAGCTGATGTAACCAACACCAGGAGAAAAAAAATAAATCTGCACAATAACCAAGCTGCCAGGGGGTCTAATGTCAGAGACTTATGACTAAGAACCACATTAATATCCCCTAAGTGCCACTTCTTCAGTGGGGCAGAACATCCCAAACCAAAAAGAAAACCAAAAGAATAAACTTTATCCCAATACTAAAAAGTGCCCACACAAACTCCACAGTAGTACAGGAGGGAAAAAAGCTGCATGCCTTTCAGCAGAACAGAACACTGATTCCAAGTGCACTTTACTGGGAAATAGTCCAAAATGTTGGAATTTACACCACAGACAAATCTCTTCCTCCTCAGCAATACTAATGAGTGGGGCTGAACTGTCTCCCTCTCTTGATCAACTCATGCTGGACAAGTAAGAAAGGTACTTTTGTTTGCTCTTAACCTCCCACAAACAGCCATGTAGCAAAGCATGAGGCTTTAGATGCAAAACAACTCCATCTTCTCCAGATTGAGGAAAACAAACTCTTTTCATCAGACTTGGACTAAGAAGATTGCTCTTATTATACAGAAATAAATGAAGATTTTGCTAGCGCCTTTTCTGAGTTTTCTAAGTCTTGGAAATACTGAGGAATCAGTAGAGCAACAGGAAACACCCATCAGGAAGGCAACTTTCTGTGGTGCAGAACCTCAACATGGAATAATCCCATCCACAGGACATAAAGCTACAGATGAATGATACCTTGCCTGGAGACTTGATGACCAACACCAGCTTTGCCTACGAAACTGTGCTTTAATAACCCATGCATATCATCTGATTTGCTAGAGAACTACAAAGAAATACTTCTGGGGCAAGCATGCCATTTCCACAGCTGAAGTGGTTTATGAAGCACCTGGTTATCACAACGTCAGTCATACCTTGGCTAACTTCTCTGAATCAACCTCACAAACATTATACAGGTTTTGTGAATCACTCCAAGCAACAAAATGTTCCTGGTAGCCACATACCCTTGTGAAGTCACACAGACTATACTTCCACATTAACCCCTGAGAAGCTATATGTCACCAATATATTGGTTGAAAGAAGCTGACAACGACATGCCCCCTTGAATAGCTGGCTGAAACATGTCTACCCCTTTGGTGGTTTCAAGCCACTATGAGAAGTTAGAGGGTGTTTGCTTAGTATGGATGCCAACAATCAAGCTGAAGACCACATGCTAGAACAGAGTGCACTTGTGGAAGGCTGCTTTGGAGGTGCTGGGCAAAGCTAGATATGCTTCCAATAGTTCTGTCAATGCTGCCTCTATGTAATTCTAGGTATGGTAGAGATGCGCAGTAGGTACATCTAGGCATGGCACATTCTAGATATGGTAGAGATAATCCTGAAACAGGCACTGAACAAGTAAGACAGTTCCACATAATTTTGAAACACAATAGCCATCAAGAGATGGTTAAGCTGTCAGCTTTGCTGCTCTGATGCTGGAAGTAACAGAATCGTGGTGAATGCTGTGGTATCGGGGGATCAGATGGGATATTAGGAAACTGGAGGTAAAACCACAAATTCTGGAAGCAAAAATTACCATCCTGAAATTGCAAAAATATAGGATATACTGGAGCAGGTGCAAGAATTTAGTTCTATAAATACCATGAATGAGCTGGAGCAAGATCTTTCTTCCACTGCTGTAGAAATCTGTTGTCAAAAAAGTAACTTTACCTCCTGATATGTCTTGTAACAGGAGCAGACACAGTGCAGAACTGCGAGACCACCTCCTGGACCTGGACAGCTGTTCAGCAGTCTCCTCCAGTTTTACAAAATGCAAAAGGAGTAGGCAAAAAAAGAAGACAAAAAAGGAGCAGGACTACAAAGCATCCCTGCATCATGTTGTCGCAGCTTTTGGGATGCAGATGCAGGGTGAAACACAGTGGCAGCTGAGGTGGGAGATCACCTGTTAGAAATGCTCTCTTCCTTTAGGGGACTGCAGAGCAATCTGGGGGAAAAGCAGTATTCCCATGGTGGATCAAATCTCAGATTTTGGCAGCAAGTGAAGAGCCTTGTCTGCCTGCACTAAGCAAGGGCTGCCCAAGGACAGGAATACTCCAGCTACCAGGATGTATTTTGGTATGACGGCGCCATCTGATCGCAGCACCGGTTCCACTGCCTGGCAGGCTGCTCGGGCAGCATATGGAGATGCCTGGAAGGACATCTTGGCAATTAACCATTCCACGGAATCAAAGATTTACCCCGTGTTGTGCTGAGGCAGACTAACAGTAAAATCTGAGGTTTTATTATAGTTCCAGAATTTTCAGCAGGGCAATAAATGCTGACAAATGGCAACTGCAATTTGCAACTGCACTCTGGCAGGCTACTGACCCGCCACCGCCCTTACTTCTGGTCTCCTCAGGTGATAGAAGCTGCCTTCCCACTGAACTGCAGGAGGCAGGTAGCTGCTGCTGGGGATATGCATTTAGTTTCTGCATTTCTAGGGATGATACCCGGCAGCTGGTGATGAGAGACAGGTATGGGAATTGGGCATTTGGTAGAACTTGAAATAATTGAGTTGCCATGTTCATAATTCAAAATCAGTGAAAAGAGCCTCCATGCTGAGGGAACCTGAACGGGACTGAACAAAAGCCTTCACAATCATCTGGATCAGAGCTTGTAGGAAGGACATTACGGGCCACAGAGGACAGTGTTTGGGCATATATCAGACCCAGGTTTCATAAGACTTGGGCCAAAATTAAGTCTTCAGTTCTCCTGAAGCCTCACTACATGCACAAAAAAGGGACCTCAGACTACCAGTTCAGAGATGCCCAGCTGGCATACACTGGTCTAGCAGCATGACTGCACACAGTAAGCAGATAAGCAATCAGTACTGGAGACAGAGATATCTCCCAAAGAAGTTTAATGTATACCAAAAGGGTCATTGTGTAGGGCATGCAGATTGTCCCATATTTATTACATGGCCGGGGTGGAACGAGAAATTCAGTTCCTCTGATCCAGTCTGATTCTTACTGACTCGCCCTACTACAATCTCAGCTTCTGGGAACATACAGGAAATCTATTTAAAATTATTGATGTCCCTAGCTTTAATTTCAGCAAGGTCATTTCTATCTTCCATTAGTAAAAGTAGAACTGCAATATGGGTTGGTGTAGCTGGGATAAAATGGAGGGAAATTCTTACTCTATTGCATCACTCAGTAACTGCCAATTAAGCAAATGCTTATTAACAAACTGTAGAATATTCTGCCCTACGGTGATCAGCATTAAGATAGGGACATCTTAATTTCAGGAAGCATTTTTAAACAACGAAATTTAGTTTGGTTGGGGTTTTTTTGTACATTGGAGGACACTTTTTTTCCCTTTTAAAAAATGCAATAGAATTTAAAAAGTAATGCAATACAACCCAGAATATTGGGATCACCCTCTCCAAATAGATGAGATTATTAAAGAGAACAACTCAAAAATAATGTATTCTTTTATTGAGTCATTATTAAGAATCTGTTAAAATCAGAAGTTTGGGGTTTGTGAACTCACATGGGGATGATGGGTTCTGCCACAACCAGGATATGCTGTTCAATGACAAAGGTTCCAAGGAAACCCTGCTGGAGCATGCAGCCAGTTTAGAGTGAATGTGGTAATTCCCATTTTTTTGTAAATGTATTGCTCAGCTTTGCAAGGTTTCTTTTCTTTATTATTTTATACCCTTTAGGCCATAAAATAATAAATTAATTTAAAAAATAAAAACTTTGCAAAACTATACAATATATTCCAAACTTACCAAAGGGCTGACTCCACGCTCCAGCAGTTTTCCAAGCAGCTTTGACCTCACAGAGTGGGGCATGCTGGGGCACTGCAGTGCAGCAGCCCAGCACAACGTCTAAACACTTAACAATGGGGACAAAAGCCTAGTTTTTCTTCCATTCCTCAGTCAATGCCTCCTTTGGTCTAGTTAATAAAGGGATTAAAATATACTTGTCATTTTAACCTCACCCAGCACAGGAGGTTGCCTTCTCTTCCTGCTGAGCTCCTAAAATGAAGAGTTCCTATTTAACTCTCAAAACCCCGCAGCTGATCAGAAATTGAAGATCTAACTTCATTTCCATGAGCCATCAGAGGTGTTAATGTAGTGAATGGGAGTGGTGATAATCATAACTTTACAGTAGAATCCTCTGAGGTAGGAATCTGGGCTGTAGAAATTGGGGGGCCAGAGGGGAATTGGGTATGTTTTTACAGAGTAAGAGGCAAAGTTGCAAAGTTTTAAGTTATGAAGTGTAAGAGTCTACATCCTCCAGGATGTATTTTTTGCTCTCACATCAAGTAATACTCATTTCTAAAATAGTAATGAAATGGAAATTAAGTCTGTAAGTGGAATTAATGAAGCTGTACCTGATGTCAGCTTTCTCTAAATGACAGTCACAATTCTAGCAGCCTGCAATTTTTCTGGTTTTATAGGAACGTGAGATCAGTGGCAAAGAAGAGATTGACACGACGGTTCATATGATTAGAGTGCTGCTGGCCTGATCTCAGTTTCTTCAACTCCCTCATTTCCCTTCTCTTCTTTGAAAATGGTATAACATTTTCTGTTCCTTCTATAAGCTACAGAGGGGCACAGGCCATGATTGCTTTCCCCCAAAGGCTTGCTGCCTTATTCACTTGCAAGTCATAAACAATTTCCTCCTAAAAGGCTGAATGCTATCAGTATTGAGAAGGACCTAAGGGCAGCAAATCCTTATTTGTCACAAATATCCTTCTGGAATAAACAAACATTTCTGTATTCAGGAGAGTCACGGACACCAGAAATTACCTGGGTTTTGGACAGGTCAACATTTAACTGTATTTTATGGCGTTGTCATGATGTTGCATGCTATTCTTGCATGCTCTGTTTCCCAACATTTTCCCATACAATAATACTCTCTACGACACTGTACAGCCCATCCCTGGACTCACTGAATGCATCATGGCAGATGTGGCTTAGCCCCCAGCAAAGTGAAGGCTGAGCAGCACTGACATCAGGGCACGCTGGAACACAGAAGTCTACACAAGAAATATTCAACTAACTTTAAAAATCAACTTTTAAAAAAATTAACGGAGTGGTTTTATTAAAATCTCAACATTTCTGAAAGGTTTTCAGAGGATTTTTGCAGCCTTGATACTTTTAATTTTGTGTTGGGGAAATAAGATGTTAAGAAACCTCATTTTTCAAAAGAGAGCAATCTCTAATCCCTAGGTAGAATCTGAAATAATATTAAGGCAAGTATAGTTTAACTCAAGAAAGGCTGATCAAGAATGAATACAAGAATAAGGTTAATCTTTGGCCCATGCATACTTTAAAAGTGCAACAAAACAGGCCAATTGCCTACTTTTAAATAAAAAATACTTGCTGAAAACAAATCGTTGCAGTTTTTATCAAATAATGTTTCTTTCAGGCATTTGGTAAGTTGGTAAAATAATAAAAAAATATTTTTATTGCCCTGGATTACTTTTGTTTTAGTAACTAAAAATAGCAGTACTTCTGACACCAAAGAACTTCCCATAGAGGGAGCAAAATGTCAGACTACTGCAACTCCAAGATGTCTTAATAAAAATGCCCTCCATTAACGCCCCCGTAGCTCTTTCCCTCTGCCTCTGCATCAGCCCAGTGAACTTTAAAAAAAAAAAAAGAAAAGAAAGAAAAAAATCAATGGATCAGCCTTCAGTGCTGAACTGTAACTTCCCTGGAGTATAGAGATTGACAGAATTGTTAAATTCCTAAACTTCTTGCTAACAAAAGAAGCTGATTCACATTTCACCAGAAACGTTGTGGGTTTTTTTCTGATGGCTTTGCTGCTCCCATAGAAGTATCCTTCTGCAAGAAAACACACTTCCATGTTGCTGCAAAAAAACTCCCACAGATGAGGAAGTCTCGGATATCTACTCGTGCTTTGAGATTAGAAAAGGAAACCAGTTCCTTAAGGCAATATTGGTTAAGTGCTGCCTTCATCCAACAAAACCAGACAGACCTTGCAGAGACAACAGTAAAACAGCAGGAGGTCAATGAGCAGCTGCATTGATGCTCTGCACTGAGTCTAAATTCCTATGGCCATGCCCTGCTGAAATCAAGCATATTCTCTCTCCATATATCTTCCAGCAATTCCAATTGCCTGTGCCAGTCCCAGATGTATTGCCTGTTCCTCCCACCCTTTTATCACTCATTTCATCTGGTTTGTTGTCTTACAGTACAATGGAAATGGTATTTCAAAAGGTTGAGAAGAAACCTCACCTGCAGAGGCACCAGAGGACAAACCCAAGTCCACAGTAGGGGTCCAAGCAGATAGCAACTTCTCTGGAGGGATAAAGCTCACACTGCAGCTTAATAGAACGACAAAAGGCACTAGTGGCTGCATGAGACATCTGAAAGACAACAGCAAGTAATTAAAATGATCAACTATGTCATTTGGAAGGCTCATTCCCAAACTGCGGCAAGTGCTTAAATCAGTTACAGGATAAAGAAAACAAATAAATATTGACTTTGTGCACAGTGTAAAAACACATGGAATTTATATCTAAGATAATTTTCCTTCAAGAGGGCATCCAAATAACTGTGCAAGGGGAGGGGAGACAGAATGAATGATAAGTTTGAAGATATTTGGGAAGAAAGCTGTGAGTGGTTTAAAGATGTGCTCCAAGATATATGCACACTAAACTTTCTGGAAGAACAAAGGAATGAATGACTGAAGGATGAAGTATTTTGTTGATCATCAGTAACATCTTTCTAAGTGCATATTTCTTAACACACTAAATCATAGAATCATGGAATATACTGAGTTGGAAGGGACCCATAAGGATCATCAAGTCCAATTCCTGCCTGAAGAGGACTGTGCATGCAAGATGGTACTAAGGACCTAACCATTCAGCGGTAAAGATCCCCAGTAAAGTCTTTAAAGTGTCTTCATGTTACCCAGCTTCTAATTGAGAAACAGGCTCTTAAAATCTTGGTAAGAAAGCTCTCAGAGATAAACCAAGCAGAAAGTAACAACACAAAACCTGATGGAAAGGAAATTCTTCTGACTTTTTCCCCCAGCATTAGGGTGTTTCCCCCACTCACACATCCTGGCTTAGAAGCTCTAACTACAGTGGGAACAGAATTACATTTTTCCCTGTTTGTCCTCTCTGTTAATAACAAGAAAGATACCCACATTAGAAATACAGCCTGAACACTTAACTCCTCTAACTCTTGATGCCTGCCGCATTCTGAGCTAGTTGCCTTATATACTGTTAGAGTTAGTGGAGTGGAACAGGCATTTGGAAGGTAAAATTTATTTGATTTAAAGGTAAACAGGAGAATAAAGCTCCAGAAGTGGCTTTTTCTCCATTGCCAAGGAAAGCCATAGCTGAGGCTGGACACATTCCAAGTCATACAAAAGGACCAGCTCACTGATCTCCACAAGGTGATCATCAGCAGTCTGCAGATATTAATTCTACTCTAGCTGAATCAATACCTCTTTTTCACATGGGATTAAACCGAACTCCATAGGTCCAGGACTGGTGTTACTCTATGAATTTTTATACCATACTGGGTGCAAGCTATTGAAAAAGTTGAGAGTAAACCTAAGTGGGATCTATCTCTTCCAAAGTGATTACAAAACATTCATCAACTTTTTAGAAGCCACATAAGGTTTTTAGCTATTTTTAAAATTTAGCACCACTGTATTAAGCATGTAAGCCTTGTGGTCTCTTAAGATCCTTTTATAGTTAATTAATCACTAGTGATGATCTAATAGATGGTAACTGTTTACATAAACCTGCTGAATTAGTGATCTGGAGGCTTTGTGATCCAGATATCAGAAATTAATCAAGAATTTCTTGAGAGACTTAGCTGGATTTCCCTTTAGCCATATTAAGAAAAGGTTTATTGACTTGACCTACCTTTGACTATCTCTGAAGCTCTCCAAATACCGACTTTGCATAGTTAGGAGTCATTTCTGCAAGTCTGATAAGGTGAAATTCAGACCTGATTTAATATGGCTGACTGCATATGAAACAAGCATTTAAGGCTTCCTTTAGAAGAAATGAAGACTTATGTGACATTTGCCCCATTTGGAAATAGGTGTTTCAGATAAGTCTGATAAATAACAGCCTAAAAGCCCCTACTTCTCTCTGTTGATTATTGAGGAGCCCAAGTTGATTATTTGCAGGCACTGTAGCTATTTAAAGTTGGATGAAATTAATCTTCCAGGAGCACCCAATATGTGACTATCAGCCAGCTCAGCCATTTAACTGTCAGTCAACCTCGGGCTGGTACCTTCACTGGTCTGTGCTTCAAATTTTCCACCGGAGAACTGGGAAAATAGTGCTTTCTTTATAAAGTATGCTGACAGCTTCTGAAAACTTTGGATGATGCCAAAGAGTATGAGTAATTCAATATAGGCTGTAAGTATGATACATCGGCAGAGATTGCTGAAGTAATCATAATCCTTGGATATGGAACAGATAGGAGTAAGGAAGTAACAGGTAAGAGTAAGAGAATTTTACCTCTGCCTGCCTCCTTCCCAACACTGGAATAATAGGTAAGTTAGTAGCTAGATAAAACAGCTTTGATCAGCTGTGGCTAGAGGGTTGGAGAAAATGGCAGAACAGAGATTTGAAGAGCTGAAGATGCCTGAGCTTATCAAATTCATCAATGAACTTTTTGTTGCTTACTCTACTGTTGTACTATGTGAATATTCAGAGACAGCAACAGTTCCCTTAATTGCATGAAGAGAATATTGAAAACCAGTGGCCAGTGGCTGAGTCGCAATAAAGAGGAAACAATAAATGGGCATTGGAACAGGTAAAAAAAGGATGACTGAGTCTCATTTCCTTCACAAAATAGAAGTAATAGCTGTGTCAGTTGAAGAATGCTTCAGGCAGGTAAGTTAGTGGGCTATCTGCAGGGGTACTGGAATGAAATTTTTAGTCTGAAGAGGAGGAGAGGGCCTAAACTTGCCACACACAGTACTGCAGTGAGCACAGAAGAACTAATTTAATGTTAATGGAATCAAAGAATGACTGCAAGGGAGGAAGCAATTCAATTTCTATTACCAAAATCAAAGGGAGTTACAAATCCGGGTCAATGTACCACCTGCCAGCCAGGCGTGATAGCAGAAATGCCAGCTTTAACCAGAAGTCCCTACCTTTACCCCTGCTAGCATGCCAGTTGTGGAGACACTGAAGTCAAGGTAAGCAAGCGTTTCAGGGTTAGAAGGTTTGTAGATCTGTGCAGGTCGCTTCTTTGGCAAATCGTCTAGTGAAAATAGAGAAAGAAAAAGTGTGTATCTTACTCCCATGGCAGACAGACCTCTGAGTGTTTGACAAATAAATGATAAAAGAAGACACAGAGGTCCCCTAGCCTTAGTACTCACCTGTATCTAGTACTGGAGGCCATGTTCTGACATCCACTGCTGCTGCCGCCTCTCGCGACCGTAACAATTTACATATTAATTGTGTAGTCATTAAACAGGCAGAGCGGCTGACCTAGGGATTTAAGAAATAAATAATAATGCATTGAGATACTGATGAAAACGAGCAAGACCTTGATTTATCTTCTGCCAGGAAAGAACACAGGTATATTAGTCTTCTGTTTTCCAATCAGGAGGTGGAAAGATGCACAAAAAATGCAGCTCACAAAGCAGACAGAGTCATGTGAGTTTTACAAATGACATGGAAATTGCACTTTGAGAAGAATGTTGTACTGAAAGCAAAAGCACCTTTATAGTGAGAATGTGACTTTTCTAACACATTTTATCCACTATCAACCCAGAATGCCAGTACAGAAGACTGTGGCCAAAGCATTTACCATGTTATGGTAATATATCTTGGTTTATAAACAGTATTTTCACATAAATCAAAAACTGGCCTGATATTTCTATGAATAGTTTTACTATCTTAAGTCAATTTTATGTTAGCCACACATTTCCAATTCCATGCTAGTGATAAACCACTGGGAACTCTTCTGATATCAGCAAAAATAGCTCCAGACCAGAAATTGTGCAAGTGGCACTAAGAACTGAAACGGCGAGTTTGCCGCAAATACCATCTGCACTGAACTTTAGATGACACACGCTGAAGGCATTCTCGTTTCAGATTTACTATTTTAAAAATTCTTAAGTAACAACTGCACAAATATTTCTTACTGATTATAAAAGTTAATATATTTAAGGGAATCTTCAGACAAACATAAATACGAACCCTGTCAATCACTGAAGATAGTACAGAGGAAAAACTGAAAAGGCAACAGCATTCTTTTCCCTGAACTCTGAGAATCTGTGCAAATATCTCAGTATTTTTTTCTATAAAGAATCTGAAGCATTTCACTGCACACTGAATTTCCAACAGTCAACCCAAGGATACCAGTAACCATACCTACTGTAAATTTTACAAGTGAGCAGAAGAGATCATCTTCTGTTGACTGTAATCTCATGGAAGTCAACTTTATAGAGCACATGTCGAAATTAGGAGCATATAAGCACTAACCCAAGTCTAATTAATTCCTCTAACTCCATAATTTCATTGTATGAACAATCTAAATATTTCAAGCCAGAAGTCAAGTTAAATAAAGCCACTTCATCATCCCTCAATCCAATCGTGTCACTGTTATGGCAAGGCAAGGAAATTCTTACACAGATGATCTATGAAAATCCTTATTTGGGACACAGTGAAGCCATAAAATTACAGGAATTTCAAGAGCTGGTGATTACTGGCCCTCTTAGGGTTTGTATTATCTGAAAGATCACGATGTTCATTATAACACAGAATGTCCGTGCCTGGAGAATAGCAAGTCAGAAGTAAACACACAGGGATAGTGGGAAGTAGAAAGAAGATATCTTAGTTACAGGTTAGCAACTGCTTAAGATGGGGCTAACTAATGTTCAGTTATGTTCTACTAGTGCCATTTCATCACCAAAATACAACAATGGAGTCTTACTGTCATTGAAAGGTACTGGTAGACATAAAGCATGTCAGAGCAGGCATTCACTCCATCACACCAGGAAATTTGAATGATTGCATTGGCAATGAAAGAACAGCCTCAGTATTTTAACTTCTACAATGTCATCTTTCTCCAAAATGAAACAAAATTTTCTGTATAACAGAGCTGTGAGGCTTTTAAGTCAAACTGGCATTAATAGGGCTAATAAATGTAAACATTTTATTTATTTAGTCTATTGAAGGGAACATGATTACAAGTCAGCTTAGACCTGTTGTAGTTATTCATCATGAAACCAAACAGATCTAGTTAGCCTATTAAACATCAAAGGAAAAACAAAATAGCACAGTTGGCATCACTTCTGTAATTTTAACAAGTGATGTTTAAAAACTGTGACTGCCAAAATATTAAATAGTGAGAACCTTGATGACAATAGGACAATTTCTTGTACCTCTATGGATACTTTGTGACATCTGATGCCATAAGGAAAGACACAAATTATCACTATCTCTAGTACTTATTGAAAACATCAACATTAATCAGAAATGTTAAAATCACATTTGTTTCAACTTGTTTTTTCAGAGACACAGAATTTCTTTCAATAGATTAGAAACTGCCAGATGTAAAAGGCTACCTCTTTGTAACCATTTTATTTCCCTCAGTAAGAAGCACAATGAAGTTATTTATGTGCAACAAAGACTAAACATTATTAGATAAAGCCAAAATACCAAATGAAAGCATTGAATGAGAAAGTCTGAGTAAACTTCTCAACGTGAAAAAAGATCCTGACAAACATCTTCACAACAGAACTCTTGAAATTGCTTCAAAGCACAAACAATTAGATGTACAGAGCTGAGCACAAATCACTGACAGGTCTGGCTAAGCTTTCCATTGGGATTTTTCTCAATAGTCAGTGTAATGTTGCCAAGAGTAATCCTACCATTCTTGGAATACAGCTAAATACAAGAAAGCACTTCAAATATATTTCTTGAAGGGAGTAATGTAACTGCAGGAAAATGTGACAGAAGGTTGTGTGCTGTCAAGCACTGTTGACTCTGCAACACACTGAAGTCTTGAATCTTTGGAAGGAATACAACTCTTCAACCCACAGCACCACTCAAGTTACCCTTCCTAAAGATACGCAAATCCATTGCCCATTTAATCTACTTATGCACTTGCAGGTGTCTGCTCACCTCCACAATCATCTTCACCGTAGGTAACGTGGTAGCGATGTTCTGAGGATGTGGAGGTCGAACTGTTATTGGCACACAGCCTGCATACAGGCATCCGTAAAATGCGGCAATCAGGTCTATTCCTGCATGAAGAACAAAGCAAAAATCCTCCCCTGAAAATCAAATAATTTAATCACAGACACTTATGTCAGCATAAATATTACTTGGAACTCAACTCAGAAGGTTAAATGAGCGACTAAGCCCTTTAACAGACTTCTTTTTCAGCTCCTTGTCAGTATTTGTTCAGCTTCACCGATTCCTTTCAATCCTACTGTTCTTCTGAGCATGAAAAACCAAAGGCGACACACAAAGCTGCAGCCAGATATCAACGCTAAGGTGAACTCCACTTTTATGACCAGGAAGTAACCTCTTAAAAAGATCGATTTCTAAAGATTAATTATCTTCCTACATTTAAAGTTATAGACAAATGAGTCTGCAAAAGAGGGATATCCCAGCAAAAGGATGAGGTAGGATGACGCCTGTTCCTACCAGCTGCAGAAAGGTTTCATTAAATACTTCCTCATGCACATTTTAACATCAGATAAGCAGCTCTGACTTATCTACCTGAAATTTTTCAGTAAAAAAGGGAGTCATGATCTTGAAATCCTGCTTTTAAGATAAAATGAGGTGGTGTTCTAAATAAATATTGACTGCAGGTGACAGGTTGTGGACAGCACACTGCAGGCTATCCAAAGAGGCACAAGGTTCCCTTAAACACTGTTGTTTGATAGCTCTCTGGTGCTGTGGCTGTGGTAATATGACAATGGGAGCTGTTTTATTCTTTCATTCAGTGCAAAAGTATCTGCAGCACTGGTAGGTTATTGTTCCTTCAATAAAATGCTTCACTCATGGGAAGTGAAATACAGAAACAAACAAGTTTAAAATACTAGTCAATTTTTGTGGGAAAGGTTTTCTCATATTAAGAACTGAGAAATTACTCCTATAAATAATGAAGATTTTACCAGTATCTTGCAGCCCTTACAAACCAAACATGACAATACCAACCTTAAATCAGACTGTTTGTTTCACCAACACACATGAAATGCTAAAGATAAAAGAGTAGCACTAGATCAGAAATAATTTCAAACAAGTGTCAAACATGGTATCGGTAAATACAGGTTTAAAAGCCCTCATGTCAAAAGGATGAAAATCCAAACCACAGAGACCTGTCTAGGTTAAAAAATTTGTAGAGCAAATAGTGATTATAATTTGCTCTTTCTTATTCCTCTATTTATTGATTGTATTTCTACTCTAAAAAAAAAAGTAACTTCCTAGGTATTGCTGTTTCAACCTCATCAAATGCAGTACTTCCAAGAGAGAATTGCCCAGAGAAGCTGTGGCTGCCCCCTCCCTGGCAGTGTTCAAGGCCAGTGTTCAAGGTTGGATGGGGCTTTGGGCAACCTGGGCTACTGGAGAATGTCCCTGGCCATGACAGGGGGTTGGAGCTAGATGGGCTTCGAGGTTCCTTCCAACTCAAACCCTTCTGTGATCTATGAATTCAACAGATGAATCTAAGAACGCTCAGCTGATGGAATATTTTAGCAGAAGTGTGCGCTCATAAAATACTGTATTTCCATCAAAGAAAAGCAGTCATTCAATTTGACTGCTTATGAGGGACAGGTTTTGGAAACACAGATTAAAATTAATCTGATCCCAAAGAAATAATATCTAAGTGCATACACGAAGAGAAATCCTTTTAAGCATGTTTGACTATGTTTAAAGAAATGTGCACAAGGCAAAATTTTGTGTTTTGCCAATGAAGGCAGTGTACAGGTTAGTAACACCACCAATGCAGCACCAGTCTAAAGGATCTTGACAAACTTTTGGGACTACCAAAGTAGCAAACATGGCAGTTTTTTACCTGGTGGGTAAACCAAAGCCACGTGGTCTCCATCTTGTAAATGTCCCCTTTCCATCAACATGACAGCAATCTTTTCGGCTCGTTTATGTAGCTGGACACATGTTAGTGAGTTGGCTATTGTTCCCTGCATGGGAGGAAAGATAAATGTCACAGAAAATAATGCCATGTGTTGAAACTCTGTTTTCCTCTGCATCTTAGAAGTTACTGGGTGAGGAGCAGCCACAATATGCCACACAATCAACTTAAATATGGAACCTTCAGACTTAGGCCAAGATGTAGTTGGAAGAAAAAAGATGCTTGTAAAGCAGCGAACATTCTCTCTTCCTTTCTCTGTACCTTCTGCCCTCAACAGCAGGTTTGGTCTAACCAAGGGAGTACGCTAATACCCTGCCTATGTAACCTGTACTTCTCTACACAGGCAGCATTCCGGCTACAGCCAGGAAAGCGCCTTTATGGTCTCTGCAGCAATCCAGAGAATCTGTGGACAGCAATCCTGAAAATTGCACTTCATTGACTGCATGCTGGAGTGCAGCCAAATGGCACAGCAGAAAAATTTTAAAGGACATGAGACAAAAGACACAGGCGAAAACAATACTTTGTGATGGGGAAACGAATTAGTCTGGAACAAAAGCTAAGCACATGCATATAAATGAAACAGAGGAGAAGGCATTTGTTGAATTTTATTAACTCTGGTCAGCATGAAAAAGAAAGGAGAAGTGACAATATGCTTCAGAGTTTGGCTTTTTGAAGCACTTCAAATAGCACTAACCCCAAATTATCCAACAGATACAGTGTTTTAAACTGGATGAGTGCTAAGGTTCTTGCACTTCCTACTTCTTGCACACACACACACACATATATATATATATATGCTCACACTATAGACCTGCCAGTAGGAATGTGCTTACACACTTTGTTCCTTCTTTCAGGAAATTGGCTGTTCGCGTAGTCATGAAAGAAGGACCCTTCATATCCCCACACACATCAGAAGCACAGGCCCCACCAACACAGACAGGGAATTGCTGCAAACCATGTAAATCTGCACAAAACTTGTTTACATCAAAGCCTTCTGGCACTTGCTACATGTGAACTGGAAGTAAGATGGTGTTTCTGTGAAGTGCAGGAAAGGGGAATCCTGTTGTTGGACAGGAATCACTGGCAAGCACCGGGCAACTATTCCCTTTGGGTGTTTTATGTGAGGTGTCCTGCAATGTAAAGGTGTTGCAATCCTTCATGACACACACTAAAAACAATGCATTACGCTGATTTTTAAATATTCTAAATTCTCAAAAATCTTGGGTTACAGGAGAACACTAATCTCACTGGATTTCTATCAGTTATTCACTGCAAGATGCCTGGATGGTTTAGAACAAAGTGTACAATATGTAAGGAAGATCAAAAGGCAAAAGTTGCAAACCAGAACTAAAATTCAAGATGGGCAATGAAACTTGCCTAGGTTAATCCCCACCAAACCTATCACTCCTTTCCATAAAACATGGAATCTCTGCATAAAGGGCTCCATCTCTCAAATTCCATGTGATAAGATACTCCACGCTGAGAGCAGTAGAGAAACTGAATTTCAAAATTCAATTATTTTTCACATCTATGGAATGATAAATTACTTCATTAATCCTTGTTTTGCACATTGTGTCCTTTCCTCCCACTGTTTGAACCTTCTGCCAGCATGGGAAGTCTGGCTTTATTTAAAGCTCAAAAGCAACAGCCTGTGTGGAGGAGATGGGATGGTCCGTATCACTGCCTCTTTCTCACAGCATCCATGCTCCTCACTTACAGGACAGAACAATGCTCCATTTTAATGGTTTAATACTGAATCTATAAACAGTATTATGTCTTAAGTTTTCTACTTTGCCACAGACAGCTGCATTACTTTTTCTCTATACGTGTTCACATTATATTAACTATTAATCTAACTTCTACAAAGGTGATTTAATGACTTATTAGTAGCCTCAAACTGAACTTTGGTACCGGCGCTGTAATGCGGGCTGGGGAAGCTTGTCCTGTAAATACAGTATGTGGTCATTTCACAGAGGTTCACAAGTCACTGGGGTTTAAGAACCTAAGTTGTGTGGAACCATGTGGCCTGAGACAACAGCAGCTACTCCAGGTGGCCCAGGGGAATAGCACTGTTCCAGGCCCCTCCTCTCCCAGAGATACACACACAGTTTCCCAGTTTTGACAGATGTGTCTAGATGTACTGCAGTGGGATGGTTTGAAATCAGACTTCCATCCTCTACAGTGGTCTTGGGAGTTACTGGTTTGTCACCTGCAGTCATCGAGGAAGTCTGTAATCACCCACTCTGGCTACAACCAAGTTCTGTGCCACATAACATGCATTACTGAATTTCTGAGAAGCAGTGAAATGCCGTGCCAGGCTCTACAGAGAGATTTATTAGCGATCCCTCTGCAGACCTGGTTGGACTCTGGACATGCCTCCTCTTCCTCTCCCCTCCCCATTCTTACCCCCCACTCCCTCAGAGGGTTCAGTTTCAAAACCAATAATCATTGTTTTATTTAGCGAAAATATTTGGATTTTGCCAAGCCCTTGCTTTTCAATCTGGAAATCAGGATGGTGAGCAGTATTAAATATACTCTTTGGTATAGGAACTATCAGTATATAAACAGATTTGCAGTGTCAGCTCACCCACAACATACATGTGGTGGAAAAAGAAGTGAGAAGTGTGTAAGGTGCACTGTCTGAGACAAAAGCAATCTATATTTTGACAACTGGCAATGATTATTCTCCTTTCCTTTCTGCCTCAGTGAACGTTAAATATAACAGCTGAGTATTAATGGGAAAAGAAACAGAAAGGTCGTGTTCAGCCACAGCACAACCTGGTGCAGCTGAAATACCAGCGTGTCATTTTCCATGGGGAATGGTCTGAGCTTCTTACCCTGCAGTTGAGTAGAGTGTAAAGCACGTGGTCAGGAGTGGTCTGAGCCCTCCACTGCAGCACTTCTGAGAGGAACAGGAACTAAAAGAAAGCAGAGTGATAGATGTGACACTAAATAACTACATGGCTTTAAAAAACAGAAAATTATTTTTGCTGGTTTAGCTATGTCATTCATATGCTACTTTTTACATCAAGCACTAAATATGAATTAATTCTCTTGTCATACCACATATTGACAGCAAGGTGCTTTTGCACGGTAGCAGCAGCCTCTCTGGAAGGGAAGCCACTGCTGGGATTATGATGCATCACTACATATACTTTCAAAGCAATAGAACAGTTTTTACTGATCTCTCCGAATTTAATCACAATTTTTTAGCTTCCTCTCTTTTTCTTATTATAAATATATATTTGTACAGCTTAGAAGTTACTAATTTAATTACTCACATAAATCCCCAAAAGAGCTGAATTTCAACTTAATTTTACAGGATCAAAATAACAAGAAATAAGGTCAGGACCATACATACAAACAAAATTCCCCGGACTCCATGTGAACTAGTAAAAAAGAAGTGATAGACAGTGATTTCTGGCAGAAGTCCCATTAACATTTTCCACCATGTTTTTTCTGTTGTTCCATGTTAAAAGATATTAAAAAAAATCATACAAATGAAATGCAGCAATCTGCCCTCACATCTCTTTCATATTTATCTGTAAAACGGTTCCAAAATATTTTAGTGTCAATTAAAAAAAAGCCATGAACAAATTATGCAATAATAACAATAATAACAACAACAACAACAACAACAACAACAATAATAATAATAATACTACAACCTATGTGCTGCTAAGTGTCCTGATGCTAACTAGCTACATATAAGCCCTATCAGAAAAGCTTAGCTTACCTTTCTGGCTTGGTCATTATCTTCTATTTGCCCCAGATCTCTACCACTGGCCTGTGCAATTCTTTTTCCAGAGACCAAGTTCCCCACCATCACAGAGGCAGGGCCAATTTCTAGAATAGAGCAGAATATACTAAATGCAATAAAAATGTTTCACTTGTGGATGAAAATTCTTATTTCTTTTGCAGTACATGTTATTTTCCTCACTGCTATCTGCAACACCAAACCTTGAGAACATCCTGCTGATACAAACTTTGGTTGATGGACCAGATGTAGTTGGCAGATACACAGGACTGGATTCATTCTCTCCAAACATCTAAGTGAGGAGCCCATCTAGCATGGGCTCTCTACAGCCAGAGACACATCTTGTCTGCCTTGATACAAGGAATATTTGGAAAATTCAGGCCCTAATTTAGGCATGTCAATTCAAGTGCCTAAAACCAGATGAGATGCACCCAGGCTTCAGGGACAATGTTCCTACTTCTCTCTTCTGTTCCCTGGGCTAAGTTGCATCTGTATTAGCAATTCTGTAACACTGTAGACATGAAGTGACAAGGATAAGGAAGGCAGATGGTGTGTATGATAAAATATCTACAAGCCCTTTAGCACAAGGTAGAGGCTGAAGAAAAGTAACTTTGGAAGAAGGGAAGATGTCACGACTGACACTTCTCCATGATGTGGATCTCACAGATACCATTTATGCTCATGTTAACATTTGTTTTCTGCTTCTCCATCACGGATTACTGACCAACTGCAACTGATAACCAGGCTTTACTTCTCATCTATGATGTCCAAGCTTTGTCTCAGTGATGGTATGGGGTGGAAGTGTCAAAACACGAGATGTGTAAGTAACCAGATAACGTACAATAAACAACACCTACAGACTGCTCTGCTATAAAAAGATGGAAGCAATATCCTCTGGGTATGTCACAACAATGAAAAATAGGACAATGTGATGCTATCAGTTTGGTTTTGGTGTTCCCAGCATTGCTTTTACCACAGTGATTGATACATAATGTACACATAAAGTATCTATTAGTATCTTCACTGCACTGATCCCAATTCAGTGATTACTTTGCAAAGCAGCAACAAGGTAAATACTGAAGCGAGCACTGCCCTTAGAGACTTCATTGCTTTTCTTAAGTTAGTGGAAGTCACTGTTACCAGCTGACATTTCCAGTATCTGCAAACTGGTTTTGATTTCTGAAACATTTGTCCAAAGCTCATAAAGAAATGAGCTGACAGTGCTGGCACTCAATTTGTGGTGGATAGTTCCCATACTTGAGATCCAGAGGGTAAAACCACCTCATATTCCAAGCTGGTTTTCAAAGTGCAAAGTAACCAACACTGAGTCTAATGTAGCTGTATTCAGGTCTCAAGCCTGAGGCTACAGATCCAGCAGTCCTTGAAATTAATTTGAGTATTAAAATCTGCAATTTGATTCAGAGTAAAGAATTTGCTCAAGTATGCTTGTTCACTGGGCATGAGTAATCAACATCTGGACAACAGCAAGCAGCTATAAGGACCTTCTCAGTCCCTTGAGTCAGTGTCTTGCTGTACGGGTTCATTCAATATTCTTCACAAAATGTGGCAGAACTTCTCAAGAATCATCTTAAAGCAAGTTAGGGTTTTCCCTCAAATATACCTCCTGTAAGAATAACCTAGAACCTCCCTACTCAGGTCAAAATCTTTATCCTCATTCTACAGTTCTATTCATTCATTACCAATTTTCAAGTATTTGTTCTTCTTGCACTTACATAGTGTCAACAGTCTTCTTCCTCTCTGTTTCTCCTTTACAAACTCAGCATTCAAATAAGCCAAGATGTTATCTTTCTCTGTTTTGGTCTCAGCCCATCGTCTTTAAACGTGACTGACCAGGAATTTACAAATAACTCTAGGTATGGTCTCAGCAGTGCCTTGTAGAGTGATAAAAACATCGTAATCTTTACTGAACTGAGGGGTTTGGAGCATTTTTCCTTGTACACTTTGTGCGGGTACTTCTATGCTTCTACCAAACCTATGATGTCCTTAACACACCTGAAACATTTAACAGGAACAGCTGATTGAGCTGATTCTCCCCTGCATTAGCAGTTCCTTGATTTTGCTTCATACAGTACCAAGAACACACGGCATTAATTCACAGTCCCTTTGTCATCACTCATCTTACCTGGTTGCTTTTGCCTTGGTTTAGGCAGGTTTGTTACACATGTGTGGGGACACATCAGCACATTGCAGGGATGCAGCGATCCTTCCAAGAAGAGCTGTTTGGTTTCTGACAGGTGTATTCCTCCCAGCGGCGTCTTGGGAAGCGTGTTTGCTGGTACCAGCGCCAAGCAGTAGACTCCCACTTGATGAATACTGTCAATAGCCTAAAAAAAACCAGGAAGTCGATTCTAATGAAAGGCTAATTTTTCATCATTCTAATAAGCACATGTTGTTCCGAATTACTGCATAATAAACCAACCCTAATAATTAACTGGCAATGGAAAGACACTTCAGCAATGTCAGTGATAAGGAGGTTCTTTTCAGTGGGAACAGGTGGACGGAAATGTAACACTGACGTTATTACACTCGTTCCAGAAGATAAAAAAGCAAACAAAAACCCGGTGATAAATACACAGAAGTCTATTAAGAAACCCTACCAAGGCATCCCTCTTGGGCACATGGTAGTAGCACGCATCCTGGAGTTTTATTACTAAGATGGGCTGGCAACTCATGTGAAACTGTTTCTAATTTTTGTGCTTCTCAGAATTAAAGTTCAAAAGATTCCTATCAACTTACCATCCAGTCCTTCTTGCAGAGCAAACTAAAATTTCAAAGACTGCACGTGTATCACAATATACTTACTGATCTGCACAGGTTAGGGGTTTTTAATATTTTAAAACATAGTAACTGTTTTGCTCCCTGATTCCTATGTAAAAGGTTGCACATCAGGAAAGGGAAATGACAATATAAGAAAAAACTGGGAAAAAAATCTGTTGGGTGATAATCTGAAATGTAAGCAAGCATCTTTGAATCTTCCAGAAATCATACTCATTGCCTGACAGGGAACTCCATCACTTTCACTTTCACTTTCAAGAAATGTATAACGTGCAGTGTCTGTGCAATTGATTTAGATAAAGGTGAATATCCATGCACTTAGATGTTAATTCCATACACATTTTAACCAGTTATTTTCCCTACACTGGTAACGAAAGTTGCAGCGAGTTCCAAAAGCAGCTTCAGACATCCACGCAGACCGAGAAACAAATTACAAGCAGCGTCTCTAATGAGTAGTTAAATGTTCAAAAATATAATTTACCTAACTTGAATTTTAATTTTTAACTGTGAGGAAAGTGAACACATCTCTATTACCTAGAAGAAAAGATCTATATTCTAAGAATCAAATAATCATTTACAGTTATGTACTTGAGCGTAGACCAATAAATTACTGATTACTTCTACAGAGACTCTAAGTAATGTTTTGCTTTTGCCTTCTGTTTGCTTCAGTTTTTATTGATTTAATTCCAAAATTTCATAAGAAAGAATAATGAAGCAGTTACTCATTTTACAAACATTGCAGTTTTACTAGTGGTTGATCTCACAGTAGTACTGGAAGACCTCACTGCTGGTCTACAGACACCTCACTTGACAGATCAGCAATAGAGAGACATATGACCACTGACACACAATGTCTCATGTTTCTGGCAGAAACCATCATAACCTCCTAATACTAATGTTATTTGTAGGTTCTGAAAAGCTGTGATAAACCATGGGATCCTGACCTGAGATCAGCCTGAAGTAAAAGCATTACAGGGCAAGAAACCACTCTTATTCAAACATATACAGTGAGGTTTGAGAGCTGGAGAATGGAAAGCAATACCCAGCTGGGATGGGATACGGGATGTTACATACAGTGACTCCCCAGGGACTTCTGAACCATCTTCTTTGTGTGCTGCTCCTCTGCAGCACAGTGCCTGGTAAAATGTCACGAGCCACTCAAAATTGTCACCCTTCACACTTACAAGTTCAGCACATTTCTGAAGCAGGGAATGACTTTGTTTCACAAGGACAAGCACAGATGAACTGAGCCTTAAACTTCTGAGAGAGGAGTACCAGTCAATACTGCTGGCATTTATGCCTGTTGATGAGATGGCTTGGTTTTTGAGATGACTGTTCAGCCAGAAGTAAACAGATTATCTGAAATCTTTATCCCTCTGTTTCACTGAGAAAACAGATTAGCGATACCAGAACTTGTAGAGAATCCAGACTGCTATGCTGTTCAAGTTAAGAAAACATCTCATTCTGACAAAATTCTCTGGGAAGGCACTCTGCAGTTCTGCAGATCTCCTAGCTTTGCCTAGTCCTATCAAGTCCTGCCAGCACGCTAGCACTGGTAAAACTAAAATCCAGTCTGCCATGTAGGGGGAACACAACCCTGCCTGAAGGTTCAGAACAGTTCCAGATGCCTGGGAGATGTATGGGTATCCAGGATCCATCTGACTGAACTGCTGCATGACTGGGGATCTTCACTCACACTGTCACTGCAACACACTCCTCCACCAATACTCTCAAGAAACTCTATACCCAGCCTGACCACCACCTCCCAACCCCGCCTCTGCTAAAACCCACAGCTGCACTCCAACGCAGCCCCATGTGCACAGCTCTGCCATCCATCAGCCCTCTGCAGGGGAGCAGAAAGGGTCAGGGAGAGGCAGAGTACGTGCAACCCACTGGGAAGAGGTTCTGCAAATTGATGCAGGTCAACACAGCAAGAGATGCAGAGACACAGCAAGGCACAGCAGACGCAGGCAGTGCAGTGCAGGGCAGGGCTGGCAAAGGGCAGCACACACAAGGCGTCAGACCATTCTCACAACCATCATCTGAAATGAGCAGCAATCTAGTAGAGTTTATTATCAAGGACATCATTGATAGTCATGACACAAGTGTGATATCATTGTGTTACTCATCACTAGCAGATGATTCAGATGCAACTGGTTACTACTTCCTGACATTTGTCATTAAAACTCTAATTGGGAAGGAGGCACAAAGCATCCCACATGTTCCTGGCTTCTGGCCTCCATCTTTGCTCTTTGCTGAAGTGGAACCAGAAGCCTCTTCACATAGTGACACATGCCAGAGTTGTAAACTTCACACACGGGTGATGAAAGCAGCCACACATATGTGTGCTTTGATATATGGCCTATCGTTCTCAGACACTGCCGTGACTTGATCATACTCAGAATAACAGGACTGGCTTTTGGCAGGAAGAACTTGTCACGGGACTCCCACAGTGTTCAGTACTGAATTCTACTGGCTATGATGGTGCAAGATCATCTGTAGAAGTCACAAAAATGCTCAGCTGACAAAACAGTAAGCCCAGAGTCTGAACCTTTTCTGTAGGAGCTTGCTACATGGTACAAATTAGTGAAGCACAGGCAGCCTTTCCTTCTCCGGTAGCCGGCATAGGTGCTACTAGGTGCTTCAAAGGCTTTCTGGACATTCTAGCTTTTCTTAGTAATAATTTAGATACCTCTAGCTGTACAAAATGTAGCTATTCTTTAAATTGAGAGAGATACGCCTGTCTTGAGATGGATGAAAGCTTATTTGTTCAGTTTCTCCAAGGATATGGTAGACAGTTCTTTTCTTATTCAGTACAAAGTAAGGATGAAAAAAAACCTCTCTGAACTGAGAAGGATCTTTTTCTTAGGTAAAGCAAAAAAAAACGTCTGCAATGTATTTACCTGAGAAGACTCCTTAAAGAAAGGACAGAAAGGAAGGCAGGAAAGGGAAATGGAAGTAACAGGTGACCAGCTGTAGACTGATCTGAGATCATTTCATAAGGAAGCAAAACACAGACTTATTTTGACTCCATCTCCACTAAACCTATTGCATTTAAGTAAGAATTGGCTTAGCCATGGAGATGGAGGAGATGGAAGATGACTACTATTTAAAGTATCTAATTTGTTTTTGTGTGGACATTATTTGAAAAAACTTTGAGCAGGGTTATGATATTGCCTTAACTTGGACTGCTGTATGTAAGGTGAAGATTAGAATTTTTTACTGTTCAGCATCTTCTGTCTTCAGGTCAAACTGTTGAACACCACCATCAAGGTGGGTTTCATCACAGTGGTATGTGCCTTGCATGATCCACCAGACAGCTGGAATGGGATTCTTTGCAATAGCTGTCCTCTGTGCAGATCATCTGACTGTAGATACCTAGATCTGAACTAATCAATCACTTCATTTCAGTGGAAAGAAATTGGCATTTTAAGGCTGTGTTTCATTTGGTTTATTTTAGCTCTCAACATGGTGCAATAGAAACAAATAATCCTCTGCTACTGATTAAAAAATTATCTGGAGATCTGGCTCAGGTATGTATATCTACTTTTGATGACATCAACTCTGTATCAGTGTCAATAACAGTTTAGTAAAAGACTTTGGTAGCTTGTGACAGTAAGAATACATACTACATTAATACATTACCCCTTTGAAGCAATGAAGGGCTATATCCTTATAAAACACAGGCTACTCCTTCCATGCCCTTACTTACTTCTTGATTAGGGAAAGGATCACTATCTGGATATGTGCAGCCCAGACAGGAGCTGTCACACAGAAGAATTTAATTTTGTGCTCATTAGGTGCAAGTACAACTAAACGTGGACTTACAATTACTCAAAGACAAATGTCAGTTACCTTGGGGGCCTGAAAGATCAATAAAAAGAATATAAAGCAGGAAAAAACAGCTTCTGAACGTACATAAAGAACATTACCTGGAGAACTCTACTCATCCATTGAAAACTGTCTTCCTCTGTGGAATCTGGCCTTTGCTCAGCAACAATAACTATCCTTTCATCATGCAGCACGCTCACAGAAAACACTGCTATTCTGTAGAAGAGGTGAGAAAAGTGTTTAGTGCCAGGACAGATGGAAAACCCTGTTTTCTACATCAAGCTTCTATAACTACAATTTTGTCATTTATTATTCAGACAACTGGTGAATCAATTAGATTTTTATTTGTGGGTAAAAAGCAATAAGAACAATTTTGGATAACTTCTGGAGGAGAAATAGGGGTCTTTGTTCTATAATTGGGTAAATACAGGCAGAAGGTCACAGCAGCATTGGAGAAGTGAACTTTCTTGGGGTAATAAAAGCACTAAATTTGGGTCACATCATAGCTGCTGTAAGTTGCTATACACAGGCAGCATAAGGACCCTCTTTTGCTCCCTCTTAGAACAAAGTAATTGCAACATCATTTTGTGAGAGGTCTGCCATGTGGTCAAGTGTGAGTGCATGTTACTGCACCAGGCTCTTCAGAAGTTTTAGGTGCCTCCTGTTCAGTTGCAGCATATTAGGAAGGGCACACAAGGAACCACTGTCATGTTCAAGAACTTCAGTGTTAGGCATACTGGAAATGTTCAGCTCAGAAAGGAAGGATCCTGTTGAGTCAGCGTCTTCAGAATTAACCAGCTGTTCAGCTGGTAATTATAATAATCACAGTTTTGGACCTTGATGTCTGCCTCAACACTGTCTCAGGCTTCCCTCTGCTGTCTGTGGTTCCAGCAATGTGGAAGAAACCACAGAGGAAATGTGGAGGAATGGAGGAAGCAATGGAGGAAACCACAGAGTAGATAAGGCACTGCCTTCTGGAAGCATTTTGGGTCTCTTACACCTGGTCTAAGCAAAGTAAGTATTTCTACATTATAGAAGAAAGGATCAAACCTTCCCCTGTAGACAAATTTCATTGGTTCCACGGCCAGTGCTGTTGCTACAATGTCATCAGCATTGTGTCTTCTTCCACTGACAACCATCAAACCATCCATTTTGCCAATAACAAAGACAAGTCCACCTGGTCCTATAAAGCCTAGTAGTCCGGTCCTTATAAAAGGATATTCAGTGATGGGGCCACCAGAACTAGTCATAGGAAACACCTGTAAGACAGAAAAACACAGGTATTCAGTTCTATACACAGAGATCATGATGAGAGATATTTCATGTCTGCTTTCTCAAACAGCTCTTCTGGAATTAAGTGCAGAGGTTGCTGGTGATGCTCTTTACATTTCACTGACCATAAAGTGTCAGGAAACTTCTAGACTAGAGTGTGTAATTTTCAGGACTGGAGTTCCAGCAAGTTGAACTCCACTCCACCATACACCTTTTTCCCTAACCATGGCTCTGTAAATCATCTGTGACATAAAAAAATACATAGATCAACATAAACAGTATTGAATTAAAAAGCAATGCTGTGCAGAGTGCAGGGAACCTGAGGTGCCACGTGTAAGTTACTGAGAAACTAAATCGTAAACGTTACAGTAGTGGCTCTTTTCAGTACCCCATGCTCATTTCCAGCACAGTGCAGAGAAATAAGCAGGTTAGAAGTGAACCTATTTTAAGGTACTGTACATTAATGACTCTTGCAGCTGACCATATTTTTATCTAAGGTCAACTAAGTCCTCACAACACCAGTCATAATGCCTTCTATAGCACGTCTGGAAATGAAAATGCAGCCCTATGCAGAGACTCTCTAAATGTCTGAGCACCAGACACATACGTGACTTCCACAGGACGGGGTTCTAGTGCTTTTTCTATCCTAAGTAGCACAGCATTACCCTGGCATGTGAGTGATTCTAACCACACTTCCCCGTTGATGCTTCTTTAAACTGAAATAGTCTAAAGGCAAGTTATTTAAGACAATAGCAGAAGTGGAAGACCATGGCTATACAGTGTCCTTTGAGGATCATCTAAAAATAAAGGTCAAATTCTGCTCCCAGATGTCCAGAGGCCACTCTTAGTGAACAGATTTAATGCTTACGTATCTTCAGCCATAATTCACTTCATCTCTGATACCTGTAACATGAATTACACATTAAAACATGAAGAGTCCGACTTGGACAGGGCTCCTAAAAACTGCTGAGCTATAAAAACAAGTGGTCCTGCTCACTCAGTGGCAATTTATTTGCTACCATTCGGAGTAAGTCTAAATCAGGCTAAATATGCTGTTAAACTGCAGACCCAGTTATGAATTATGAATGATTTTATAATTACAGCGAGTACTACAAAATGAATGTAAGCACCTTTCTACCCTGAAATCTGTCAAACCCGGGATTATCACTCACACCGGGAGCTGCCAATGGCGCGTGTTGCACAGGAATCAGCTATCAACACATTTCCCATTACAGAAGCATAGCAAGATTCCTGGCTTCAATAGCAGGACAGAGAACTGTATCCACTAGTCTCCATTCATTAATGTATAGTGTTTACAATGTTCAGATCTGCATTTTGCACGAGGTATTAGTCATGTCTGGTCTACAAAACATGGTAGTATCAGAGCATTTGTTAAGGGAAATGTAGAAGTATTTTCCTTAACTTTTTTTCTGCAATATTTAAAGAGAAAAGGCTCAGGACTTAATAGAAAATCTCATCTCAATCTTCTTTGGTATTTCTCTGATCTGTTCAGCCTGTCACACTGGCTTCAGCAGAAGTTAATGATAATGACTGAGCAGGTACAACAGAGCTATCAATACAACTGTCTGCACTGGAGCTGAAACCTACAGGAAAGCAGATTCCACAAAGCAGAAAGGCTTTCACCTATGGCAATTTAAACAAAGGCAGGTGGGGACTAATTAGGAAATGGCATCTTTGCTATTCAGATACTTCTTGAAGACTACATCTGTCAGGATTCTGTGCAAATGCAAGCCTTTACTGCTGGCTGTGTTACAGAAAAGTTGGAAGCCACTTTTTAAAGACACCCAGCAGCCTTCATACTATTTGCAACAATCAAATGCTGCATGGAGCTAGTTCACAGACTTGTACAGTATTACCTTTTGAGCTTTGTCTTTCTTCCTGCTGATTGTTTCAGCCCTTAGTATCTTCTTTCAAAGTTAAAATAAAAGCTCTTCAGAGCCAAAACTAAACCCACATGAAGATGTACTATTGCACTTAATGAAATGGGCCTCAGTGCAGATTATCTGGCTAGAGTACAGATCCCAAGCCACAAGCATTGATTATTACAGCTGTTGAGATGGTATTGCTATCACTATTTTATGCCAAATATTATCTCAGAATAGAAAAAGTTAAAAAGGAAGGATTTTATACAGCGTTTTATGATCAGCTTACCTCAAAAGTATTTTTGGTCATGCCTGAAAGTCCATAATATGATGTACCCGTTGCAATAGCACATACACAAAGTTCTCCTATTTCATCTGTTTTACAGAGCTGAGGAATTCCATCTGGCTTCACTGAACACATTATAGCTAGAGGGAGAGCAAAGGACTTTAAAGAATACTGTAAAAGGAACTACAGAATAACATAAATGCTGTGGGAAAGGCATTGCGGTGGAATTGACATAAACAAATAAATCATATGTAGACTAATGTCTAACAATTGGTTTCTCAAACCAAACATCAAGTTGTTTAACATTATCAAATGTTATTTATATTATAAATAGTATTTATATGAAGAACGCAAAGACCTTTATGTAAACACAGCCTTTCACTAATAAAAAACCTACAGTTGGTCTGTAATAACACTGCAAAATGTGATTGTGTTCCCAGTTTTGCATACTGAAGACCAGATTAGCCACAGTCAGTGCAGAATGAAACATCCTAATGGAGTTCTTGATAATAACTTGCCTGCCAGGGAGGCAGGCAACCAGGAAATCCACCTCTCACAAAGTGGTGAGAAGATCAAGATACACTAGCAGACTGGTACGGTTGTTACTAAGAATCTATCAGGGCTCAGACCCCCCTCTTACTGGCCTTATAGGACTGCAGAGACTGCAGGAGCTAAACAGGAGGGATTAGAAAGCACTGGGCTGAGGAAGAAGCGCTATTTTATGTGTCAGCCATGTGAAAAAGAATCTGATATGCTGCTTTAACTGTAATCTCTGGAGCTGGAGTCCAGGATGTGTAGATTTTGCAGTTGGAAAGAGGATATGATGAACAACCAGAAATGAATCGGCACATCTTTTAAGTAGAAGTGTAAAGAATCTCAAATGGCCTCTCTCACTCTGAGGGTAAACAGGACCGTCTATGTTTATTGAAACTATGGAAATGTAGCATGAAGTGCAAGACGGAATATCTATAATAGCACCTTATATGGTAAGTATTAGACAACAACCAATCTTCCTTTATTTTAAGTTGTTCAACTGAAATTTTGAAAAATACATCATTATGTGTTAGCCCTTTGGTGCATAACAGACATTCCCTTATGAAAAACTACAGTATTAGCTTTTTCTAGTCTCAAACATCTCATTTAAAATCTAGCTCTCTTATGAAAAATCTTATCTTGATCTGTATAAACACTGGTTTCAGTTTGAATTTGTCAACATGAACTGTTCAGTCATACCTCCTCTATCTAATAACTGGGTGATAGCACAAGATCTTGGGAAAAACATTCTGCAAGCCTTCAGAAAGCAGTTTCGTTGATCCTTAGCATAGGTTATGAAAACTTTCACTACTGAGTTTCATCTGGCTCAGGCTTATGGATATTTATAGCCTCCAGACATTGGAATCCAACTTTCTTATTTTCCGTACCAGCTTTTCACAGTTAAGGAGTGGATGTTCTGATGTGGTGTCAGGTTGTTTAAAGTACACTGTGATGTGAGCAAACACAGCTACTGAGGTAAGCAGAGAGAGGAAATCTTGGGATTTCCAAACCGTGAAGTTTTATAGGTAACTCTTCAACTAAAATGTTTCAAGTACACACATCCTAATTCCAATGCTTGCTGTCTATCAGCATAGTATGCCCAGCTAGGACACCTTACAGCTAGTTACTTCAATAGCTGAATCACAACAAGTTCCTTACCTCCTGGCATCACTAAGCCAACATCCTGGACAGTCAGCACAGAAAGCTTTTCTTCAGAGTCCACCCGAATCACTCCGTAAGTGAGACCATGCATGGACAGAACTCCTCTGCCTGGTGGCTGATTGCTGTCATCAGTTGGCCTGCAACCATAGGTAGGTTAACACATCAGTGCACCGTCTGGCAGATGTAAGCATGTACTTACTCTTACTAGACAACTACTGCCAATGCTCCTCTATTTGAGAGTTTTAACATTTAACCTTCTTTTTTCCCCTACCAGACCTGACAGAATTCTGTTTTTCAATCATTTCTGAACACTGATGTTTGCCAACTCTCCCATTCAGTAGCCACCCACAGATATGGGGCTGCAGAGATGAAAGCAACACCTAACATTTACCCAAAGCAGCTTGTATTTATCTTTCAGATAGATTCAGAAAGATTGCTGGATTACCCAAGTAAAGGCCTTTTGACTTGCTTTAAAAATACTTAAAGGAAGTACAGATGATACGGAGGGAAAATGCGCTCCAAAGATTTGGAATGGCTCAGAAAACAGCTTGATATGTTACTGACTTTGGGGCAACCTAGGAAACCACTCACCTGCTAGACTAAAAGCCTAGCTCTAGCACACTGGTATCAAAGCCAAGATTTGAATACAAGTATGCCATGTTCCCACTCTCAAAACTTAAGCTCTTAAAATTACTAAACAGAAGAAATTAGGTTGGAGTAGATTGACTGCCAAGCATCTGTGGAATATGCAAGGACTTCACCATCTTTATTTTAGTACATATAATTGAATTATTCCTAGTCTAATTTACCCCCATGAAAATTAAAACAAATTACACCTTCATCAGTCATGGTCAAAATGTTGTGGATGCAGCCTCTCTGTAACACCTCAGTTTGCTCAGAGTCGCTGCCGACACGCTGTACTATTCCCCATCATCAGCACAAGCTGTCTGTCAACTTGTTTCAGTATAAAACCGCCGGCTGTATCAGTGGATACAGTTATACGTATGTAGAGCGTGGCTTGAGCAAACGAATGTTGACGTACGCAAGTTATTAAGTCAAGGGAATATGTCAGGGCTTTTCATGTCTGGAAAGATTCTTATACTGTCCTGCATTTTAAAATGCAAAACCAGAAGATGCTGATTTGGGTGTGGGTAATGCATCCATGTAGAGCAGCCAGACTCCTGCTATTGTCAAGATGGATAAAAGAGCCAGGAGTATTTAGTTCAAGATTCTGCATTTTTCCTAAATAGTCCATCATACCTCAGCTATTTTTTAACAGCTAATGTCCTTTTATATGACATTTCTCCTCTACTGTGCTTGAAATACTAGATGGGCCCGAGCCAATCATGCTCATGTAAGCCCTGCCATGATTGGCACTATAAATTTCAATTAATAGGTTTTACAAGGCATATTTCTCAAGTGACATTGTCAACAAAGAAGAATGTGGGCATGCTTGAAAACGCATTAGAGCATAACAAATGGTGCTAGTAAACAAGCAGCTGTGATAAATAACGTTTCCATCATGTAAAAGGAACTTTCACCGACATTATTGATCAACTTCCTCTCACCCCTGCTCCCCAAAACACCCATTTTACTGCTCATGAAAAGAAAGGTTTCCTGCAGGCACACATAGCTTCTTGCAACCTTCTAGGAGTAGAGGCCACCCAGACTTGCATTACTTATCACATCCAAAGACTGCTAAAAAGGAGAGTGGGTGCAGCTTTGGAAGAGTCTGTCAGTGTATAGGAGGGGGTGCCAGAGAGGGGAGCTGGAAGCACAAGGCCCATGTTGGGGGATGTGTCACTAGAGCCACACTTGCTGTGCCCTGCGCTGAGACAACAGGTTTGCCCTCCTAGGGAGAAGTGCTGTGCAGGTGAGCAGGAGAACTGGTGCTGAGGACCTGGGGTCCACAGGCCGGGCATTTCAGAGCTCCTGTTTCTGAGTACTTCTGGTATCCTGGGAGTCTGAGGTGGATCCTTGAACAAGACGTGAGTTACCCATGCTCAAGTGTCTGCTTGCACATAGCTAGGTATCTGACACCGCAGGATGGAGGAGCAAGGTGGGAGCTAAGCACCTGACAGCACCAGTACATCCTCTCAGAAAGCATCTTGTCATCAACAATCTTGCAACATATGGTATCTTAGTTTGTCCTGTGCTAATGAGGTTCAACACTGCCAAGTGTAAGGTGTTGCACTTGGGCCGGAAGAATCCTAGACATAGATACAGACTGGGAGAAGAGCTCCTTGAGAGTAGCCCTGTTGAGAAGGACTTGGGGATTCTGGTGGATGAGAAACTTAACATGAGCCAGCAGTGTGCTCTTGCAGCTCGCAAGGCCAATGGTATCCTGGGCTCCATCAGAAGAGGGGTGGCCAGCAGGGACAGGGAGATGATTGTCCCTCTCTACTCTGCCTTTATGAGGCCCCATCTGGAGTACTGCGTCCAGATCTGGGGCCCCCAATACAAGAAAGATGTGGAACTGTTGGAGAGGGTTCAGAGGAGGGCCACAAAGATGATTAGAGGGCTGGAGGACCTCCCCTACAAAGAAAGGCTGAGGGAGCTGGGCTCGTTCAGCCTGGAGAAGAGAAGGCTGAGGGGGGACCTCATTGCAGCCTTTCAGTACCTGGAGGGAGCATACAAACAGGAGGGGAATCAGTTTTTTAAAAGGGTAGACAATGGCAGGACAAGGGGGAATTAAAGCTAAAGGAAGGAAGGTTTAAATTGGATATTAGGGGGAAGATTTTTACAGAGAGAGTGGTGAGGTGCTGGAACAGGCTACCCAGAGAGGTGGCGGATGCCCCATCCCTAGAGATGTTCAAGGCCAGGTTGGATGGGGCCCTGGGCAACCTTGTGTAGATCCAGGCCTGCAGGTTGGTGGCCCAGCCTGTGGCAGGTGGGTTGGAACTCTATGATCCTTGGGGTCCCTTCCAACTCATACCATTCTCTGATTCTATGATATCCACATGGGAACAACACTAAAACAAGTATCTCTGCCAAGCAGAAGGAAAGAAATCACTTGGAAAGATGATGACATATAAATAACGCCCTTCCAGTGTATTTATAATTTATTTTTAAAATTCACATTTTTGGTTACATATACACTATTTCTAATACTGGATCTGGAATTCTGTAAGTCTGCTTGCTAGACAAAGATGAATCCTTTAATTAAGGCAGGAGCAACTAAACAAAGATGTAATTCCACCTACTTTATATACTAAGTAAATTTAGCTTAATCCACCAAACAAACCCATCTCTTTAGTTTCCTTAACCATGAAAGAGAGACAACGTACATCTATTTCAAAGCTGATTTGTTCATCCTGAGTAGCTGAAGAGCATTTTGAGAACAGTTACTACTCCATTTACAGATAAACTCTATTTTACCTCTGGTTTTTGCCAGTCATTTCAATGGGAAAAGACAAGTTCTTAAACTTTGGCACTGTCTTAAGCAAGTGGGTTTGGATTAATATGCAATGAACAGAAGGGGAATACCATAAAGAATTATTTGCATGACACATGTCTTTAAATATTAGGCTTCATAATTCAGCTCTAAGGCTAAAGTACCTATTAGTCTATTCCTGACTGTCTTTTTCTAAACTATAAGAGTATTTCATGTGAGAGCTGGTTTTGATGCTCTTCCTTGTAGGAACATCAGTAAAAATACACCGTCGATTTTGAAAGAGTCGGAGCATTAACAGGGAACTCTCTGGATCCGTGCTCTGCAGGGAATCATTTTAACGCACACTTCAGCTGTAACTCTTTGGAACTTGTAAGATAATGACATTACTGTCAGTGGAGATGGCTTGAATAAAATGAAGAACACTAGAGCTCCCAAGTTCAGCTGGTATTATCCTACCATTAAACAGGCTTCAAATGAGGAGATATGTGTTCAGTAACATTCACTGTAGTAAGAACAGCTCCATAATTACACAGCAAGGCATTGAAGATAAAAATGCCTTTTTAAAAAAAAAAATCCACTATTTTATGTCCTAATAATTTCTTTTTTACATAAGCCCTCAATGCTAATTAATTTGAAAATGAATTTCCAGTGTTTCATATGGCTACAACCAGAGAGTTTAAGTATGAAAGGGGCCACCAACCATTTTACATTGAGACACCGTGAGTACTCCCACTTCATAACCTGCGATCTGCGGCAAATTTTCCAGGGCTAGCACAGGAAATGGAAACCCTTTCCTGTTAATCAGTACTCAGCACAAGGGATGTCCATGCCCATCCACCTCCTCTCTGCACTTACAAGCCAGAGCTCACTCTTGTGAGTGACGATCTCCACAGTCTGTTGCAGGGAAACCCATCAGAAGGGAAAAGCAACGTACTCCTCAGCATAAAGCTGCCAAACAGGCTGGTGGAGCTAAATAAAGGGCTCTCTGAGATCCTGCAGTTCACAGAAAGACAACTAACCTGGACAGGGTAATTCCCTGATGGACAGCTTTCAGATGTTTTAAGCAAATAATGAGGCAGCTGAAATTCAACCACGCTCTTGGCCTTGTGTCCTTCTTCCTGTGATGTTTAGTTGGAAAGCTAATTGAAAATCTAGTTAAGTTTCACTTGGACCGTGCACTTTAAACCATGTGGCAGGAAGCATTTTACTTAATGCTATTAGCGTGCTTTACACTTTTATACTGCATGTTTTAACATGGGAAACAGTTATAAATGGCTGCAGAAATCTGAACTTAAAACCAAAGTGCCGACAGTTCAAGGTACAACTTTTGGAAAACTCTGCCAAAAGAGACAACAGTTATGGCATTTACTGTGTGCTACAACACTTATGACAGGTGAGTGCTGCAGACCAATATCTATGTACCTAAGGCTTGATAGTTTTATTAGAATTTATCCATTTTAGTTCTAGGCACAAATCACCCAGACTCAAAGGGCTTTTCCAGATGCCTGCTGAGAGTCTATGATTGGTTAAAAAGCACCACTCAGCCAAAACCAACTGGCAGAATGTCTTAATTCTCTTTAAACAGACCACTTCAAAGCATGATTTTCCTCGATAGCAATTCCACTTAAATTCCCACATTTAAATTCGGTTTATGCTTAGGGCATTTTTCCACTTCTTTCAGAATTAGCTTTTGCATTCAGTCTATTTAATTTAAAATCAGATAAAATTACAGAAATGGGAACTACACTAAAAAAGCACTCTGAAGTTACCATATTACTCTACAAATTCTTCATGTATGTGTTGTTTGGACATAAATAGCTAGAGAACTAAACAAGTCATTCAGAAGTGAAGTACGTAGACACATACTTGAATAATTTTTAATTTCTTTCCAAAGTACCACACATATTCTACAGTTGGTCCCTTTCCACTGGTGTAACACAGTACCTTCGAATAGCCACAGTGAGAGCTTCCGGTGAACTAGCGCAGGGACAAATGACCTCCTGTCTTAGACCTTTACTTTGGAAGACATTGAGAAATGCATCACAGGAAGAAATAGACCCTGGAGTAAAGAAAAAAAAAGGTTCAGAGGAGAAAAATAATCTGATTCCTGAAGTGGTGCTAGTCAAACTGCAAACTTACTACTGAATATATAGGATTTTCAAGACAAAAAATTTTAAAAAGACCCATTTCCACTGGAAAAGAAGTCATGGCTGCTACAACTATATATATATATATATATGTATATATATGCATACAGTTGTACCTGCATACAGTAAATAAAGACTTATTTTTGAGCATAAAATCCTTTCACTATGCTTACATAGAAAAGCCATTACTGCTAGATTTCCAATATGACTTTCATTACACTTTTCCATTTTAGTATGAGGCAAATTAAAGATTTAATTCAGAAACTCAAAGCAAACTACTGCAAACAAGCAGAACACCTATACACTGGTACCTTAAATAATACAGAGAAGCAGTTCATGCTATTAATTGCCATGAAGTGACCCAGATGTGGTTCTCCAGAGTAATGTAAGTATGCCTGTAAAATTCTCAGCTGCTTCTGTATGAGTACCATCATTCAGTAGAAATGTTCTGATCCTTTCTATAGCTTAAGGTTATTTACTTCAGTCTTTATACACGACCGTCATGTTAAACAAAACTGGATTTACTGTAACTTAAGTTATGTGGAATATAAAGTTTGCTTCAGGATTAGCTGAAGAAAAATGTATTTTTTAGAAAACCCAAAATTAAATAGCTTCCATAAATACCATATAGTTTGCAGCAGACAAACTCTATACTTCATAAATATTTTAGCTAAGATGACTGAAGACCGACTGAAGACAGAAAACATCTTAGTCTCTACTGGACCGCAGAAGCATAGCTTACATGGGTTTGCACCATCAGCCACTATTAGCATACGCAGTGAGGAAAGGTTGATGTCTCTCTGATCTCGATGTGCCACCAATGCCCAGTGCATGTCTCTGGATTTTACACAGGCAACTTTTGCTGCAATAAGAACGGGAAGATTACTAATACAGCACATAAAAGCTGTACAGCTATATTACCAATGTATACTTTTGATTTTGACTATGATTTTATATTTCTGTAAATTCCGGTTCCTTACCTTTGTATTGACAGACTTTTTGTATCCAGGACAGTGGATTCACTTTCATTAAGGAGTATGGGATACTTATAACATGCATCATGTTCATGACACTCTGAAATCAAATAAGATAAATGGGTTTTATACAACAATTGTGGTAATTATTTATACTATGTTATGGGCAGGGGTATCTATGCAAACCACTCTAGGTCTGTTTTATTGCCAACGCTGGAAGTTATCTTTTCCTATCTAGCTATCTACATTAAGATGAAACAGATCCCCATTTTCTAATGCTTTAATTAAGGATTTAAGGATTTAGACTAATCAGATCATAACTTTGAAGCGGTACTGAAAAAGAAAGAAACAGATTTTCTTTCTATTTATACTCTAAGTGATTCACTTTAAAGAGACAGAATAAAAACCACTGGATGAACAATGTCTGCATGTTTGCTACATGTAGGTTACTATTATCCCCAAGCCTGCTAAACTTCAGTATATATGAAGACTACTCAAAGGGACAAGTAACAGTAACATATCTATCTTACAAAATCCACATGAAGACTGGAAAGCTACTAAAGGTTGTGCAGCACAAATTATTTAAATGACAGAGAGAGAAATTTGAGTCACAGATTAAGCAGAGATCAATTTATTTTAACAGCAAGTACATTGAGGAGTTTTTAGTCCTTCTCCAGGTGGGCCAATTCCAGTATTTTCCTCAAGGTCATGGAAAGTTACAGGAAGTTTAGAAAAAGCAGCTGGGTGAAACCAATGACGAGAGAACCAATATCCCAGCCTGAGGCAGTCAACTGCTTTAGTGATTTCTCAGTATTGCTACTAAACAAACCACCTGGAAATGAGCTGCTGCTTAACTTCTGTTACCATCTAGAATCTTCTTCTGAGGGCTCACAGCAGCTCAGGTAAATACAGTACTTGTTTTGGAAAACCTAGGCTTAAGAAAGGTTAAGTGTCCCCATGGATGAGTCACCTAAACACTTGCAGAACTGCAAAGGTAGCTGTCCTTTCAGGCTGGCACAAGTGCAGGTATAGGAAAAGCACCTACAGGCATGTCACCAAAAAAATGAAGTTCATAACAAGACTGATCGCAAGGAAGGCACAGAAAAGCTCTATTAGATGCTTGCTTTCAACTTCAGTGATAAAGATGTTTTCTGACATGAGACACTTACAGGCATTCTAACAGACCATTTCTGCCACAGAGCTCTTATTACTGCCCTTTGATATTGAGAACTGTGTAACACTGCATGGGGAAAGTGTATCAGATCCCTGGGAATCATAGCATGCGGGGCCTGCACATCCTGAGACACCTAAACAATGACCCTTCAAAACCTGATACCTGTTCTTAAAATGTTCAGTAAGGAGTAAGTCTTTTGTCAGTCACTGACTGCAGCAGCACCTTTAGAGCCAATCCTTAAAAAAATGTCAATCGCCTCCCCTGGTGATTGAGAAAGATGTTCAAACAGCAAGCAGACAATTTATGGAATTTTAAGTATCAGAAAGGCTTTAATGTTAGCAAACCCATCTGTTGGTGGGAGTTTTGATACAGAAGGTAATCAGTGGCCATGTAGCTCTGCCATTGGACCATATCCTTACAGAGGTAAGTACCAATTTAATGTGATTCTGTTATGAAGTCTGACCTCAAAATCACACATCAGTAAGATCAAAATAACATGGTAAGAATGGGGCCAGAGTACTTGACATGATGCATAAAAATACACTGGCGTCTTTACCATGCTTATTGTGGGTAAGTGTAATAGTAGATCATGGGATTAAGTCACGGATATTTTGCTTTTAAAGCAGAAAAAAATTATTAGAAAAATCTGTAGGACATCCCAGTTTGTGATCATAATAAGCATACTAGGTTAGTTTATTTTCAAATACTCATATAAAATAAAAAAAATACTTACTGTAAGAATCCCATGCCATAAACCAACATCCTTCTTGAAATCTAATACATTCACAATTGTTTCAGCTGTCCAACAAAAACAGAAGGGAGTTTATTTTTTAGAGTATGGCACTGACCCAAGGCAAGCCCACTCAAAGGAAAGCAGCTTCATTACAACACGACTGATCACCTCAAAGCTTAACTTTCATAGTAAGTCTCCACAGCAGGATTTGTATTGGCTGGGACAATATTTGTACCTCTTACAAAGATATTTTAAACACATGCATACTTTCTAAAACCAATGGGAAAAAAAATGTTTTTTTTAAAGTTAGAAGCCTTTGACACAGATCTGTGTAAAACATAAAACAGAGCCCGGTGAGAAACAAATTACAGTTCACACATGATTTTAAGGATGAAGCAAAGGCAGTATACTCCATACCTTCTGTGTATCCACATGCCTGGGTCAGAGCTTGGCAGTGTGTCAGCAGCGCAATCCTTGTCACTGTCACCCCAAGCACGCTTCCATCTTTACATGTTTTGTACTAAAAGAAATAAGCAGGGAAAGTCAATGTCTAATAGTTGCCCCATTTCCATTATTTAATAGCTACGTTTAAAGCCTTTCCTATGTAGGTGAATGATGGACACATCTAATGACTCTATTTTAGGAAGGCAGGGGTATTGAGGACTTTGGGAGGCAGCTTTTTGTTAAGATACTTTTTTCAGATAGGCTTTCTCTTTTTGACTAAGCTTCCCAGGCTTGGTATCAGCAATCCATCTGCTGTTTGAATACAGGCATTATGGAAAAATAATTCTAACAATTCTGATCATGTTAATGACTAAAGGCCTGGCTAGATTTAGCAGACAATAACCTAGTTCAGTCTGTTCGGTGTTCACATGTTAGATTTTATAGGCCAACCTGAGCTTCTCCCTTCGGTGTCATGGGATAAGTGCTGACCACAGAATCCTTGCTGGGCACTATTATAATAATCTATACGTATACAGTCTGAAAGACACAAGATCTTGATCAGAAGAATATGCAAGAGTCATGAGAAAGCAGCATAAAAGAGGTGGGAGATCACTGTTGATGACTGCAGTAATTTTTGCAACTTTATGCAAGATTCTGAAAACTATCAGTGGCAATTAAAGTAAATTAAACATTTATCTTTCTCCATGATGAAGATAATCAGCAAAATTGAAAATAGAGGCATCTGCTTCTCTAGCCCAGTGTTCTGACTGCATGAAGATAGGAAATACCTTTGCTGCATTCACTTGAGCTTACTCACATTGAATAATCATTTAAATTTAATACTAACATCATGGAACTTGAGGCCTGAGTCCATGCAGAAGTGAGAAAAAAGAACTTTTAAAAAGAGAAAAAATAAACTTAAAAGCATCACTAATTTTCCATTTGTGACACTGTTTTTTGGGGGAGTGTGACTAATGAAGCAGGAAGTGATAGGCAAGCATTTGAACAAGAATTTCCTTCTCTTTCAAAAGCTCTGAAGGAAACCTGCCATCTACCCATCTCAAGCCCACACTGTGAATGCAACCAAAGCTGGTCAAGGCAAGTTTAATATAGTTTTGTGGCAGCCAAATAGAGGACATAAAAATATTTACGTTAGAAATCCCCAAATGCAATTTACCATTTCATTAACTTTTCTGAAATCAATATCCAGTATAATTTATTAGAAAATATTACTTATTAACAGGCTAAAACAGGATGTTCTTTGCTTCTGTGACTAGTGAATGAATAATGATGTTTACCTAATCCAGAAGTGCCATATGCAATGATTCAAGGAGAAGATGCATCTTCATTAACTCACCTCAATGTACGCTGTGTCATTGTTTGCATCCTTGATGTGTGGGAACCAGTCACGAGGCGGCTTGGAGAGGTGTTTGGACTCTGTGACAAACCACAGCAGCTTTGGCCAGCCTGAGGTACAAAGAAAAGTCAGCTTTTGTTGAGGTTCTGCGAGATATGACAAAACTCTTCTCTGCCAGTTTGTTTTGGGTTTTTTTCCCCAAATGCCTGTGTCTACCATTACCTAAACATTGCTTCTTTCAAACCTCAGTGTAGCATGGCAAAGATGATTTCCCTGAAGTGCTTTCTTAACATGGCTACCATGCCCTTCGCAGACAAACCCTGAAGAAATGGTTGGGCAGTTTAAGCTGTTACTGACCCGAAGAGTTGATTACTACTCTCTTGTCAGAGGTTACTGACCCTAACACTTAGCTATAGTACAAATGCTTCCCATCAATACAGTCCTGCTGGTTAAATTTAGTTGGCAGCCACAGAAGATCTGACCAGCCCGGCAGAGCCAGCAGGGAACCAGATAAGGAGCACTCGTGCTGCTTGGCAGCCATCAGTTAAGCACAGTCATCTCTACCAGACAGTGACACACAGCCATGGCAATCGTGGCCTACCAGCCAGAGCTGCTCCCGTGGCAAGTGTTGCATCATGGGCCTGATCCTCACCCACTACACCCGAACAAGTACAAAGACTGTCATTGTAGCAAATGGTCTGTGATACCCACGATATGCAAGGCTTGGCTTACCTTTAAACTGTGGTATCTCCCCTGTGGGGCTTTTAGGCAGTCCTTTATGGCATGCGTCACTAGTCAAGGCCACAGTAACTCCACAGCTTCCAAGCAAAAAGCCTATTTGTTGACTTCCTGCATCCTAAGAGAAGACAAAATAAAAGCAAGACATAGACTTGATGAGAAGCGATTACAGGCTGAAAACGTTGCCCTTTGGCACACTATCTTGAGAGGAAAACAGTCTCTTTCCTTCAAGCAACTTAGCTGATCAGCAAAACTTATTTGTTCATTGACAAATGAATTCCACAACCTATTCCCTTATCTGTAACAATATAAACGATAAAGAGAACAGAAGCCATCAGATGGTGCCTCATCTCTTCAAAAACCACCAGGATTGGCTGAAGGAGTAGCAGATGTGGCCAGGGGGTTGTGCCAACTGAAGGGACACATGGAGAAATGGGCTGACAGGAATCTCACGAAGTTCAGCCAAAGTAAATGCAAAGTCTGGCACTTGGGGAGGAACAATATCCCGCATCAGCATGGGCTGGGGGCTGACTGCCTGGAAAGCAGCTCTGTAGTAAAGCTTTGTCCTGGTGGACACCAAGTTGAATGTGAGCCAGCAATGTGCCCTTGCACAGAGAAGGTAAATGGCATCCTGGGCTGCATTGGGCAAAGTATTGTCAGCAGGTTGAAAGATGTGATCCTTCCCCTTTACTCAGCACTGGTGACGCACACACCTCAAGAACTGGGTCCAGTTCTGGGCTTCCAAGTACAACATATGGAGTTACAGGAGAGTCCAGTGAAGGGTAACTATGATAATTAAAGGGCTGGAACATCTCTCCTATGAGGAATGAAAGACTGAGAGAGCCGGGACTGCACAGCCTCCAGAATCTGAAGGGAGAGTATGAAGAGGTAGGCTCTTTCCAGTGATGCCCAGTGGCAGAACCTGAGGCAAAGGGAACAGACTGAAACAGATGGGGTAGGTACATCAGGAAACGCTGTTTTGCGGTGAGGGCGACTAGCACACGTTGCCTGGTAAATTCTGGAGTCTTTGTCCTTGGATTACTCAGACACAGCCAGGGCTCTAGCTGGCCCTGCTTGAGCAGGAGAGTTGGTTCAGGTGACCTTCAGGGGTCTCTGCCAACCTCACTGATTCTGTGACAATTCCAGGCAATAATATGGGTTATACATGCTTCCACTAGGAGAAAGCTTTCCGCCCTTAAGATATTTTGATGGGCATATAGTGGTGACAGTATCGCTATTCATGCTGATCTAACCTGATTTGTCAATCCTATTTCATTGAGTAGTTACAGACACATAGCAGGAGCACTACAGATAGTCAAGTGCCCATTAGACAAAGCACATCATTACATTTTACTTTCATCGAGGGGATACAGACATTGAGGATAAAAAGTCATGTAATGATTTTCAAGTTGAGGCCATAGCTGTTCCTTAAGAGATGCTGTGCTTCCACAGCATTATGTCTGCTTTATGTATAGTGTCTTGTCATGATTCTTTCATGAGCTTTACATCTATCCTCTGGGCTCTTCAACAGAGCAAAACCCTAGATGTAAATGCACACAGAAGCATTAACCCTTTCTTCACAGAAAGATTTTACAGAAAATAGCCTACAAAGTCTTAAAAGATCAAAATAAAAATCAACCATAAAGCACACTTAACCACTGAAGTAACCTGAAATACAGAACAGCTGCCTTAATCTACTGATTTATTCAAGGCAAAACTGTATGATGGAAAGAAAGCCCCAAAGCCTATCTGACTAATTTTTAATGCAATTTTTATCTAGTCAAATAAAGCCATCTAAAACAGGGAAGCAATGAGATCAGAGGAAAAAACAAAGTTTACTTGATTTCCTTATCACCTCAAAATATGTATATGGCACCACTTATCACAGCTTTGATAGCTGAGAAAACAGTGAGGGACAAAACATTGATCTGACAAAACTATGCTATGGAACTCCTTCCATTCAGAATTACTGCATTTGCTTTTGCTTGCTATAGCTAGAATGAATATAGAACAAGGCAGAATTCATCAGGTAACTTCTTCAGGAAAGCTTTCTAAACTTTTATCTTTTCCAGTAAAAAAAAAACCAGATGAGGAGAGTACCCACTGAACAACAGAGAGCCATGAGTACCCACTGAACAACAGAGAGCCATACTGGTGTATCCATGATCAACATTTGGGGGAGCATGTTGTCAGTGCCCCTGTACCTGCACCAGGGGAGCTTCTAAGACAAATGGGCTCTGTCAAGCATTACTGTCCTCACTGACTCTTGTCTTAGCTGGTCCGTATCTATGTTGTCAAATCCCTGGGACAAGTGCTTAACCAGGCTGGATCCTGGTTCCACATTAGGATGAGACCTGGAGGCTCCACTTTTGGAGTGTGCTCAACAGAAAGAAATGCGGGTGCCTGAACAGTGCAGGAGAGATGGCTCTCCTTGGACATTCCTCAGAAGGAATGGCAGGAAGATGAGGGTAGGAGTGTTTTATGGACACCATCACACCTTGAGTCAGGCGTAGTCTCTGAGATCTGCTACTCTACAATGTCTAAAGGAAGGTCATCAGTTTCTTAAAATACCAGATCCATACTACCACTACCCAAGCTTTCCCACTAAATTAAATCTAAAAAATTATTACTCATGTATGTATATGTATGAATGTCTAACTGCTGTTTACAAAAAGCCTATAAATTTCATAATTGAATGCAGCAACTGCATCACTTGATTTTAAATTAAAAGGTTGATGTAAAACTGTACGCCCTGTAAAAGACTGCTAGCAAACTGTTCCACTACTATACCAGGAAAATGTCAATTCTCAAACAATCAAATCCCATTTAATGCAGGACTTTATAAGCAGAAAACAGCCTAAAAAATACCATTAGAAATCAAACATATGTAAACCAGTATTAGTGTGGACCAATGGGGTGCACCAGTTAAGAAATGATCTGTCAAAGTTCTTCTCACGGCAAAACAAGAGGAAAAGGAAACTTGTATTAACAGTTTGAAGGTTTCTTGAAGATAACACAAAAAAGAATGACTGTGCTTCCAATTAGTGCTGCATCAACTGGTTTTCAGCACATCCACATAAACATTATTTATTCATCTGCAGTAGTTCACAAACAAGCAGAGAGGATCCATATAGATTATTTAATGCAACCTACTCACATGTCACAGGTTCTAAGAACAAACTGCTTTACACCAGGACAAACCCATCTCAAATGGCATTAAAATCTTCACCCCATTCTTTTCAGTTAATTCTTTAATTTGAAAGGACAGCATGGCTAAGCAATTATGTGATGCAACACTGCACAGGAGGTTGGAAGAATCTCACCATGCATGGACAATATGCAATAGCTTTACAGACTGTAAAAACCTGTACCATGCCCTTGATGTCCACACTAAAACCTGCCTTACAAGTAACAAGCAAATCGAGACACTGAAGCAGAGGAACTGTGATAGACACCGTTCTTAATTGCCACAGGAGCTCCAGGTGAGGATCTTGCAGTACAGACACAATGACAGTCTGCTAGTCTGTGCCCATCATTATGGACTTTCAGTCTTAGTCTCACACCTCGTAACTAGTTACCCTGCCTGCTTCTGGTGGCTTCATCCTGTCTTAGAAGCAAAATGTACTGCAGAGGAAAGACATGAAGAAGGGGTTCACTCTCCTTGCCTCATGTAGGTGCCCCTGTGATACCTGCTGCCTCCCAGAAGCAATTGTTTCTACCTGCTCAAGTGATGTTGAGCTACTAGATTGACAGCCAGGAGGTGAAAGAGCAGAAACCATCTCAAGCTGAGAGCTCTATACATCCCACAGACGTGGGATGTTAAAACCTTGCCTACACATTCAAGCACGTACACACAAGAGTCTTCTTTGTTCCCCATACCTCAGCAGGACAGGTTCAGAGCACTGAGGATCTTGGGTAAAACTTGCAAGTTTGAAAAATAAAGTTTGAGTTGAAAATGCAGTCATTTGCATGAAGCAGTCAAAGCTTCCATGAGGGCCTGGAAAAAGCCTACTGACTTTAAAAGCATTGATTATTTCAGAGACAAGCTATCAGCATCCCTTTGAGTAATGGAAAATGAATGTCTGCAATGCTGAAAACTGCTTTGTAAGTAGGAAAAAAAAAAAAAAAAAGAAACCAAATCATCTGCTGCCAGAGAAAAACCCCTACTCCTCCTCCCATAAATAAAATAACTCGCCTGCCCGAAGGGGAATATATTTTCAGGACACACTGTTTTCTCAGCAGTGTTATTTGCTATTTTTGTAATTTATGCTAATCAGCAGATTACTTTGGCAACCCCCCACTTGCCACAAACACTTTATTTGGCTGAATATTGTGGGGGTGGAAAAAAACTTCAAGGAGCCAGTGGAGGCCAGGTGAAACAACTCAACCAACGCAATCCCAACCACGTAGATGGAGAGAGACTTGCCAGTGATGCTCATTGTCAAACCCTCCACACTTCTCAGTTTGAAATGACTCGTAATGCAGGTGGAAGGCAACAGATAGAGCTGGGGCATTGTAGCATGAGGTTTGAGACCAATTGCTGAGTTTGGAACTATGATCTTACATTTCTTGAAGGCACAGCACTTGCTGAAGTATGAAAAATGAGGTCTGCATAGCTATAGACGATGTCTGCACACACCTAGAGAGATCAATCTTTCAGATGAAGTGAGCCGGAAATCCTCTCTGCTGTAGGTAACCATTCAAGGTTCTCTAAAGACTTTTATTAAAGGTTCCCTAAAGGTTTTCACCAGTACCTGGAGGCAAATTGTCTTCTTCCTGCTGCAGAGAGTGATAATTCATTGTCAGGATAAAAAAATCCCACATGTGGTTGCATTTCAGCATGCTGTTAATGTCATTTCTATAATGCTTTGTGAGAGCATCTGTGTGAAGGAAAACAATTCTGATCCTTTCTGTGAGTGAGAGTGCATGTCCTTATCTAATAAGGAAGGAAGGAAGGAAGAGACAGCCTGTGCAAAGGTTGGCCTGATAAAGGTTACTCCTGTCCACTTGCAAATCCCAGTCTGCTTTCAAAATGAAAATTATGTGGCGAAGCATCACAGGCTGAACTATGATGCTCATTTGTGCTCCATTTGCCCTTCCCCTAGCAAAAATTCACCAGTAAAGAACAAATAGGGCAACCATCAGTCCTAAAGGCCAAGCATCACCACTTCTGAACTAAAAGTGAAAAGGAATCAAGGAAACCCTCAATTTTCAAAACACAAATATCAAAGACCTTAATAAAAATTAAAACACAAAGCAGATGCATTTTTCATAACCAGCTTTAAGATGAAGAAATCAGCTGTCTCATCAGACAGAGCCTTAATTTCCACAGGAAATCTGCAACTATGAGCAATCTTAATGTCCAAAAGTCTTAATGAGAGCAAGACAGTGGTTATTTTTGGCAGGGGACACCACATGAAATGCAATATGCTCTCTAGGAAACTACCATTTCCTAAACTTGAAAGCCTAGAAAGAAAACATAGACTTTAAAGGATCTGAGATTCACTGTGGCCAGCTGAGCAAAGATCTCTGCTCCGTGCCCAGCTGCCAAAGCATCTGAAGAGGGATGGGCTCAGGGCTTACAGGGGTCCAGCAGTGTGCATCAGGCGCTCGCATCGGGCTGAGGGCACTTGTGTCTTTCGGAGGGACCAGAAGACTTTATACATATATCTGGATATATATCTGGATATATATATATAATTTTGTGCATATTTTAAACACAGTGGAGGAAGAGGTGCCTTGTCAAAAGATATTTAGAAGGATGTAGAGCTCCAGTGTTTCTGGCGCCCTACAGCCCAATGATGAGAGGAAACAAACCTCATTTTATCTCAGGCTTGAATCACTAGGAAAGGTGTCAAGGAGTATTTCCTTTGGAAAACTATTCTGCCTTCAAATAAAAGACAGGTCTGGGATGATTTCACTGTCTTTAAGGAGATAAGAGACTTCCTGAAAAAGTTTTTACCCTGTATAAAATATCCTTTAAAGAACCCCAAGTGTCCTGGAGCAGGTAACTCCAGATTTCCTATGACAATACACAGGCACATCCTTACAATCACACTGTTGGAGCCACTGTCCAGAAGGGCACAGAAATGCCTGCTGGAAGCACACAGAGCATTGAATCCAACAGGCTAGGAAATAGTGTTTTGACTGTGAAATAATTTTGACATGCTTTCATGTCATACCCTGCTACAAACACTCACCGCCTATGATAAGGGGGGCAGAAAGAGCTATGTGGGATCACTTTGTTCATACATTCACAGCACGTGACTGAGTGCAACTATGAATGTGCTTGGAGGACAAAAATTAAAACTGATTAGCTCCCCTGACTCTATCAGAGCAGAATACTAATAATCTTCATGGCACCCATCAAATGGAGAAAAATATTAACCTAAAAAATCTAAAGAAAAAGGAAATCAAAACCATATTTTAAAATCTTTTCATAAGGGAAATAATAAATTGCTATTTGAACTAGAACTTGACATGCTGAAACTCCCATATCATCTACTTTGATGGCAATTTCTACGATAGATAGTTCGCAATTCACATCAGATCACACAATTTGTGTAATATTCCAGCTTCAGACAAGATTAACAGCAGTGGCAGCTCTGAAGGAAGAGATGTTGCATAGAACATGCTATTTGCTAATGTTTGGGAAACACAGAGATATTTGGAGAAGGGAACATTATTCTAAAAGAACACAGCCCATAACCCTAGGGATGAGGATTAGTTCTAAAAAAAAAAAAAGTTTGGGGATGTTCATGATATAGGCATTTCACTGGTATTAACGCAGGGAAAGAGGGAGAAATAAAACATGCTGTTTGTTCTGTTGCTATGACTGAGGAACTGGTCTTCTAGAATGAAGAGTTAGTTTAAAAAGCCTGGGATTTCAGTTTTTAATTTTAGATCAGATTTCCCATGTCTGAAGAGCTAAAATTATGCTGACATGAATGTCAAATCCCAGGTCTTTGGTAAACACCTGGAAGCACTCTGGGAATACATCTAAACTGGAGAACACTGCGTGGTTGCTGGGAATTCAGTCAGTCCAACCCAGGTTTCATGTCAGACAGGTCTCCTGAAGTCCCTGGAGGAAGTACAGCTAATTCTAAGTGTTCTGTCAACACAGAAATGAGATACAGAATGAAAGACCAAGAGGAGTTGAACCCTCACCTAACAATGAACCAGCAAAAAAAGAACTTGCCAAATTGTAACCCCCCATCAACAGTCAGGATACAAAAAAATAGGAATTCCCACAACTTCGACAGGCTGGCGACACCGAAGCCTTTCCTTTCCTAAGTGTACAGACTGCTGCAGAGAGAAATGTAAAGCAGGAGGTTATCTGGCTGCAAACATTTTGTTCAATTCTAAATTGCCAGGCACAAACAATTTGCACAGAGCTGCGAAAAACTCATCTCTATGAAGATGCAGAACAGTATTAAAGCTGCTAACACAAATTTTTAGTATTAAAAACATACTCGTAATCTAACTCCCTGCAATAGCTCATCCTGTATCAGCTTGTTACTCTGCAAGTCCCTGTTAGCCTATAATGCAATTGTCAGCCTATTTGTTAGTTCACATCTCTGCCTGCCAAAACACAAACCAAAAAACGTCCTCTGCCAGAACGTACTGAAGCATGTAGAAAGAGAACAAATAATGGGAAAGCATAAAAGAACAGCCTAGGCCATTGTGCGATGACACAAATGACATCTTCCCACGGATGCCAGAAGCAATCCGCTGCCATTTGACCAAGCAGAGGTATTCCTTCTGGGACTACTCAGAACACGATTTTCATCTCATTGTTTCCACTCCAGTTCCCATTCCATATAAACAAATGTGAAAATATTTGCACGGTTTTATTTATAGATCATAGATCATGTTGCTTTTTTAACTGTACCAGTGATATCTCAGTTATTGTTTTATTAATTTGATATTTAAACATTATGGAATGATCTTGGCAATAGTTAAACAGTCTAAGCCTGTAGATATTCCTTTTAATAAATATGTATGTATATACACACGCATGTGGAAATGTGTATTTATATCCATATATACACACATATTCTTAAAAAGAAACAACAAAAAGGTTCAGCCAAATTAGGGCAAGTTATTAATTTGACATAGAGAATTTGTTTGGGCAGCTGGATTTTATAGTTTATTAGATACATGTGGTATCAGATGGTCCAAAGTAAATCCTATTTACACCTACCAAATATATTATAAAATGTCATATTGCATTTTTTTTATCCCTCAAAGACATATTGCTCCTTTTTTCTTTTTGTAGAATGAAAGCAGACTTACTCATGTGAGCACTCTGTATGATCTTAAAATGTACATGTCTGTTTGCCTTTCTTTGTTGATACATTTGAAATCTGTTTTATACTGAAATAATGCACCATGTTATGGAACTACCACAAGCTACCTTAAGGTACTGAATTCACATGTGAAAGCACAGTGAGAGCCTGACAGAAAGGTGCTGTACTTCTACCAAAATCACTGTCCTCATTCTGTTATCATGTCCACCTCTCATTGCTCTCACACATGACATTTTACAAATAGAATAGTGTAACGCCATTCCCCAAAGCATCTGAAGTCCCACATCTCCCTCCCTAGCTCACTTCTACCTTTCCCCCAATCTTTGACAGTTAAGATGGGGGACCTCCTGCCTCCTCCTTACTCAGTTCCCATTGTCCTTCCTTCTGCTCAGCTCCTTTGCTTGGCTGGATCATGGCCTTTTGTTGTCTGATCCACCCACCTTCCCCCACCTACCCCTTCACCATTTCAGCCAACCATCCCCCCACTCCAGCTGCCATCTTTGCTCTCTCTGCCAGCTTCTTGTTCCACCACGGCAAGGACCTACCACAGGCGTTGGCCAGAACATGTGTGAACATCATAGAGAAATGAGGAGATCAACTCAGCTTTCAGAGATGAGGAAGGTTCAAAAATGTTCAGTTGGAGAGGAATCGCCAGGTATTTTTAGCTGTTCTATTGCTATGTGAGATGTGCAAATTGCAAGGTCTTTATGAGGGCTTCAAAACTTGCTTTCACAGCTTTTCATTTTAAAGGAGATGTACCTGTCCATGAAACAAAGACATGATCTGCTGCTCCAGGGTACTGTGACACTGGAGCATTTCAAAGAAAAGCCCTTGAAAATTGAAAAACTGAAGGAAAACAATACATTTCTCCAGCCCTTTCCTTGGAAATACCTCATGGCTTCAGTCACCATTTTCCAAAATAATTCTATTTTAAAAAAAAGAGAGCTTGTAAGGATTAAAGGACACACTGTGTGTGGACAATTCCAGCCCAAATAATTAAAATAAGGCATTATTAATTCCAACTAATAAAAAAGGGATTATATAAGGGGACATTGGGAGAACCTTACAACAGGCATTGTGGCCAGCCATGGTAAAAGTAAGGGGATATGACTAAAAGAACTTGGAGTAAGTAAATACCTTTTGCTGTATTTACAGCCTTTGAGGCACACACACTGAGAAAAAAATGCATGTTCAGCAGCAGCAGTGTAAGCTCCCCAGCTGTGCCTCACCTACACCACTGACCCCACTCCTCACATTGCCCAGGAGCTTTCTTTCTACTGGAACTGCTGTATCTGCCTACCAAGACTTCTCTTGGATACAAGGTTGAAACAGCTCAGGGTGGGAAAGGCTTTCAATCAGCAATGGCCATTTTTCTCTAGGAATGTATCTTCTGCACCAAGAATTCCCAAACTTAATTTGTTCAAGTGCCACTCTTGGCAGAGATGGCCACGGTGACAGAAGCTTTGGGATACATAAGCACATACAGACATGGGAGAAGGCATTTCCATAGCTGCTTTGAAGTAGCATACACAGCACTAGTGGCATTATACCACAGCTTGGGTTGCAGGGACAGGTGGAAAATCAGCAGTTGTTGCCAATGATTCTTTGTCAGTGGCCAACAACAGACTGCTACAAAGATAATCCATCTAGGACTGGCAGCATCGTTCTCCTGGAAAATTTTCCTCTCCTTTTCCAGACAGACCTGCATTTGCTGAAATTGCAAGCAAATCTTGAGATTTTCCATCACAGAAAAGAAGGAACTATATATAACTTGCCACACAGCACTATCTTTGTATCCTCAGATGCAAAGCTAGTTAACCACAAAAATGTACTCAAAAGCTGTGTTCAGCTGTGATTTGTTCTGACGTAAGTTTTTAAATGCAGAATAGAGAAGAAAATCAGTTCCCTACCTTTCTGGTAAGTGGCACTTCAATAGGGACGGGGACAACTTCTGCAAGCAGGCAGCCATAGAATGCTACCATGAAAGCAGCAGGATCATTGTTGGGAAATACGAGTGTTACCTGAAACAAAGAGATGTAGGTTAAAGATGTTTTATCCCAGGTTTTGGGTAACAGTAACTGGAGTTTCCATGGGTCCTTTGGGAGAGAGCTGATTACCAAAACATTTCCATGATAACTATTCAAATACTTCACAAAAGATCAACGAGGAATCAGAAGGAATTTATTCTGATAGGTATTACTTTTGTGAACATTTTCACTTATGATGTAGTTAAATGTTTTCATTGTTTCCTACAGTGACAATACCTTTCACCTGGTTCTCAATTTCCAGACTGCTTTCCAATGTCTTCCATCCTCCAGGGGCAAAGGAGAAAGAGAGGCGAGAGAGCAGAGTCTTGCTGAGGATTCAGCAACTTAGAGATTCCACCACTCTCCATGCAAGGGCGGAGAAGACTACTGCTCTCACTTACTGGTGAACAAGCTCAGCGGCTAGATCCTGCCTAGGGTTCTGTTTTGGTTCAGCTCAATGCACCTTCTCAGCTCACATCTCGAAGAGCTAAGGCAGCTGGCTGGTACCTATCTTGCACGGTCATCTGAAGAGGCATGCAAAAGGCATGGCATGTGACTTCAAACCTAATTCTTTTGGGCTTGCACAAAGGATCAGAGTGTATCATTACAGCATCTTAAAATTGCATGAGACATTCACAGGAGCTCTGTGTTTCAATCTCTTGAAGTAAAATGATAATTTTTTTCATATACGCTCAAAGGTTCAGTTACTAGAGATTACAAGTGTTTCCAGCAATTTCATAAGGCTTCAGAGAAAGTCACCTTCAATAAATTAACTCAATTTCTTCAAACTAGAAGAAATCTAACCCACCTTGTCGAAGAGTGTTTAAAGTACCTTTGTTTTTAAGCTGAATTCTGTAACTTCAGAACTGTTTAGAGAAACTTCAGAGGAAATACATTGCTACATTATCCATACGGTTGCACATGAAACAATCCAACTGCTGGGGATGGCTGTGCAGAGCTTATAGTACATATTCTCCATGGACATACCACAAACAGCCTCAGGGAAAATGGAAAGGAAGGGATTTTGCTAGGTGTGCTGGGAGGATGGTAGAGTTTGCTGAGCCCAATGTCTGAAAGATGTTGAAAGATCCCAAAAGGTACTTTTGAGGATTGTTGGGTTTTGTTTACACACACGCAACGAGGCTTTGGCTGGGAATCTTTGCAAAGGAGCTGACAGAGGTGAAAAAAATCTCACTGTAGTCCAGTGGGAATGAGGCATTAACTTCCCCTCCAAAAAACATTAATCACTAACAGACTTGTACCAAATAAATAAATAATGTGTATAAAAGCAAAAAGGGCTAAGGCTGAGGGCAAACAAACTACAGATTGTATATGACCAGATGAGAATCTAGTTATCCAGTAGGTATTTCAGAGGGCAAGCTAAATTTCCAGGCAGCTCTCTGGGTTGACACAAGGTTAAATTTCTGAAGTTACTATAGAAGGCAAATGCAGCTCATCGTGTACTTTAACAATACCAGAAATGGGGAATCAAATGCAGGCACATTCACTTATATTTTGGCTCAAAGAACCTAAGGACTGATGTAATGGTAGTAATGAAAAATAGAGATTGTATTGATAGAAGACGCTTTTAAAGGGAAAAATGCCTTTCTGAATTTTATGTATTATTAACGTAAGGAAATAATTACACTCTCATTTAGAAAAGACCAGAAATATATGTCTGTATTTCATTTAGTACCTAAAAGCTACCCCTAACTGTTGTCACACAAAATACATTACTTAGAATAAAAAGCCATCTTCAAAGGGGTCAGAAAGCTTTTACGTTATTACAACACAGGCGTAACCGCCAGAATAACAGCCTACAACATCAGAAGTAGGGTAACACCTCATACTCAACATGAAGTTGCTTCAAATGATCATGTTTCTCTTACACAGGGATGCTTGGCAAGATGTTCTTACAACGCAAAGCATATGCTTCCAGCACTCAGCCATAAACATTTGTTTCACTGTAATCTAGGTGGATTTATTTTAGAAGAGCTGCAATTTGTTGTTTATGCTATGTTTATGTGTCCTGCACTAGCTATACTTCCAGCTTTCATCCTGAATCATCCACAAATCCTTTCTTAATGTTCTGAGATGCCAGTGGCTGCTGTGGTAAACGAATACGAAGATGGGCAGTTAGCACACAATAGATAGGGAGTGATGCACACTACCCATACGTGAACTTTATTCCTCTTGCAGCTTTCCGGGTGGATGGTTTTGATGTGTACACTTGAACAACTTGTTTCTTCTGCTGTTGCTTAGAGACACACTTGTATATCAAGTAAAAGAGATTCTTCAGATCCTACTCCTGGCTGAATGCCACTGGAGGAAGCAATTTAGATTAAGGATCTAGAGATTCTTTAGTTAAATTCTTTATGATTTGTTTCAAAAAGAAACATAGGAAGGACTCTCAGGTTTCTTTTTTCTTTTTTTCTTTCTTCTTTTTTCTTTGGGGAAGCATTATTGTGTGCTCTCATTTTTGAACCCTAAGAAACGTGTAATGCAAACAGATGAGTTTCTCACATGTGGCCTGAGAGGACCAAGTGACTGAACAGTTTGAGAACTGCTATCAGACTCTGGGGGTGGAAGACTTAATCCCACCCTCAGAACTCTAAGCATTAAGGCTGGGTTAAAATTTGCATTTCTGACAAATTTGGCTTAAAGCCAACCTGGAATGGAACCTGTGGAAATTTCTCTGACAAAGAAAGCGGGTAGCAGGCTTGGCCAGCCTTGGCAAAGGAAGGGGTAAGCCTGTAAGTATATCAGTAGCAAAACCATAGAATGTTCTTGTCTTCATTTAACTTCAAGTGTCACCTCTGTAACCCTTGCTCTCTGCAGACTTTATCTACTCACCTCAATTCAACCTCCAGCAGTAGCTGCATCACAGACAGGAACCAGTAATGGGAATATCCTCCCTGTTACCAGTCAGTGTAACTTAATTTGACTGGCTGCCAAAATGTGCTTACTTTGCTTGTCTTCGTCCTCCACAATGCTTCTCTTATTTCTACCACCTCAACAACTATAAAGTCATCAGTAAGCATGTTTTTTACCCAAATGACACTCCAAGCTCCATAAGCAAGCTTTTGCTCAACAGACTGCTGTTCTATGTCCAAAAATCACTTTCCATGGGAACATTTATTGTTAATGTTGCCACAGCTTCAAGTTACTACTCAGCAGGTACAAGCTCAGGTTATTTACTGTGCTATTCCAAACATCTGTCTGAATGATCAGTCTTTGTCTGAATAAAAGGCAGATTTCACTATTTCCTCTAGCACCCCAAATATTTCATTCTCTCTTTGTCAATGTGGGACCTGAATTATTAGTAATTAAGAATCATTGAGATACTCACCCTGTCTCCAGGTCGTACCATTGGCTCTTGTTTTGTGCCTAATTTATGGAGGATATTGTAAGCAACCTTCATACTTCTGGTCCAAAGTTTGCCTATTAACACAAAGGTTTTGAAATTAGTTTTAATTTTTTTCTTATGTTCTTCAGATTTAATAAAGTGAAAGAATACCTCAGCAGTGAAAAAAAACCAGCCTAGTAGAAACACTTACATTAGTTTTAAAAAAACCCATCACACCGCTACCGAGACTAGTGGAAATAATTAAATACGTATCAGAAGCTTTCTTTGAGCTTCTTTTTTTCAAGACAGCAGTATTTTTGAGAAAGAAAAAGGTTAGAATAGTTTTCTTCACAGCAGAAGTTTCTTATTTTGGAGAAAAATTGATCTTGACTCTAGAAATTAACTGTTAGAAGTGGCTGAAACATCATCAATTCCAGTCATCATTGTAACACATTTAGCTGTAGCCAGACAGACAAGCTGCATGTCAGTCCGGACTGGCCTCCGCAGGTGTTGCTTGGGTTTCATGATGGCACTTCTCTTACCTCAAGCCACTGACGGAAAAAGGAAAGGAGTCCCAAGAAGCAGAGACAAGAAAAAGAACCTCAAAAACAAACAGAAAACACCCCACAGCTGAAGCGGCACGCTGAAGCAGCAGGGACCCTCTGAGCCTTAGCACATCCATATGGCTGAACTTCACTTCTCATCCCAGGCCTTCTTCGGATTTTTCTTCTAACCTGCTCCCACATCCCTCCTTCCCTCAGCTGCATTTCATTCACCCAGGTACTCTTCCTTTATACTCTCTCTCTTCTCCATTGCTCGTCACTCCATCTCTGTACTCAGCTAGTCCTTATTGAGACCTCACCCCAATATTCTTTAAAGAAAAATTATCCCATCAAGACCTCATTGGCCAGGTATAGATGCTTTTCATCAACCCTTCAAGTGACTGGCATCTACTATGCAAGCTCTTTCAGATTGCCTTTGTTTAGAGACCTTGTTACTTCCATTTGAACAATACTGAGCGCAACAGCCCTTGTTCTTGGCTGGCCCCTAGGTACTGTCTTTAAGCAGTATTCAATCTGACAGTAACAAATCTTTAATCCATGCCCACCAATAACTTAAAAGATAATAGGTTATGACAACAGACTACCTATGGGGTTCAGCAGTTCAGGCTCCCAAACAGGCGGTATTGCTATTTATAACTAAGCCAAGCAGTTGTTATAATAAATTCTCCCAGATACTGGTTATAAAATGCAATACTGTTAAATTTAGGGGCAAATCTGATGTAAATGTAATGTAGGATGAGAATAAGGAAAATCGGGTCACTGCTGCTTCTTTCTGAGAAAGTACTACATGCAATTTCTTCTTATGAAAACGGCAACATTGTACCATCAAACTATGCTTTGCAAAGTTCTTAATTTGTTTAAAATTACTCCAGTATTTGCATGCTGAACTGCCTCAATGCTCAGAAATAAACATGACTCAATTCTATTCCACTGGAAACTCAGCATGGAAACAGGAGTACATCTGCAGGATTAAGGCTCACAGCACTGTAGCAGAACTACCTGCATTCGATGGAAAGAAAAGTCTTTAAAAGCATCCCTGCTGCTACAGTCAACACTTGAACTTGACAAGTAGGATAAAAACAAGGATGCCTTAGGAGAGAAAAAATTCTTTTTCTTAAGGGTTCCCAACATTAAGGTTGTGTCAACAAACTTAGATGAGCAATTATTTATGATACAGAAAATTGGAAAATGGAAATCAAAAGCCTGGCAAAAGCTCTGAATTGCAAGAAAGAACCATCTTTACACAAAACACTTTCAAGTTTGACATGAACACAGAATTTTTAATTTCTTTCCTGAGAGACATAAGGGGCTGATCTGAAAAGTTCTGCCTGAGCTATAGAGATTAAATCTGTTACAAGTCTTAAATTTGCATTTGTGACATATTCACACTGACTTTTCATCTATCCAATGTCCCATCTTACAATATTTTCTTCAAAATGTAAGGGCTATTCATAGTGAAGTATTTAAATGCATTCTTGCAGAAGTACCCAGGTATGAAGTATAACCATCTCCACACTGGTGATCTCAGTAAATGCAAAAATTAAGTTAGCTCAAGGACTAAGAAAATATAAAGGGGAACTCACTAGTAAAGTTTTAAATAATTAAGTCTTTAAATAAATTTTGTTGTGATGATCTTTTATTGCCCAAATTTTATTTCAGCTTCAGAAACACAGATCATATAAAATAATCCCTAATTCCTGACCTTTCTGTTTAAATGGACTTCAACCTGCACAAAAAATGCCTGTAATATTTTCTAATGGTCGGAAAAGACTTGAATTTTCTGTCAACACAGCTCTTTCCTGCTCTATTTACTGGTGCGATACCAAGCCATGTTAATTAGCCGAGCTAACCACATGTGCATAAAGGTATGAAACTGTGGAAAACTGGAACAAAGATGCTAGTTTTCATTCAACTGGAAGAAGCTGGAATATATGGTCTTTCCTATGGCCCTCACAAGTTCACTGCAACCCTTGCAGGCTCTGCCTGCCCCTGCCTGTGGCTGCCTCTGCTCCACTGAGGGCAGAGCCTGCAAGGCACCCTGCAAGCAGGCAGAGCAAAGTCCGTGTGGATCTTGAACTGGATCGTGTTCCAACAGGAAGCCCGTCATTTTTCTTCCAGGGTATGGAGCAGCATTCCAAAAAATAAATAAAAAAAAAGAAGAGCTACAAAAGGAGCAGTAATGCAGAAGTTGGAGGCAGGGATGTAAGAATCATCAGGCCAGATCTGTGGCTCCTGGATGGGGCACAAGATCCTGACCAGAGGAGGACAGAACCATGCGATTAATTTGCCACCTTGGCTGTTTGCCCTTCCCATCAGCACTGAGGAACACAAAGGACTCATCAGCTACAGGATAAAAGCCCTCCATAAGGGAGGATGTTATAAAGAAGGAAATCTTTGAAGAATTTCCTTCCTTGGTTCTGCCTAGGTTGCAATTCAGTGCAATTCTTCCTTTGCAAACTTGAGATCAGACGCCGTTGCTGGGAAAAAGCTGATTGCTAAAACCTCTCCTACAAATTCCAATTGCTGTGACCTTGCTGCAACCTCCGTATGGTGCTACATCTGCACAGCGGGAGAGGAGGCCTTAGCAGGGAGGCCTGCAGTGCTTCCTCTGAGGCCTTTGCTCTGAGACCCAGCTTAGCACTGCCAGGATGATCCTTGTGCGGGGTAAACCATCTTTTTTGCATGGGCTACATGGGAGATGTGGCTGCTTGAAGCATCAGAACCCCTCAGATCAACACACTACCATTAATCTTCTGACAAGTTGGCTTGAAGTCAGGAGGACAGATGTAGAAAACCCAAGCAACAGTTTTATTTAGCAGTGAGTGGACCAGAACATGTTTCAGCTCAGTGCCGGAGCTCCCTTCTCCCCACCATGCAGCAGAAAGCTGCCCCTGGCCCTGTCTGCAGTCTGGCAGAGCACATGCCCCTGGATGCAGGGACCTTGAGCAGCACTGCTGCTTCCCCGCTGCACCCCCAGGGAAAGACCAGACCCTGCAAGTCCTCCTTCACCTTCCTGCATCCTCACTGCAGCTGGGTCCTGTTGAACAACACTCCTACCTGCCTCACCAGGGACAGGATTTGTCCCTGCCTGGATCTGATCTGCTCACCAGCCATACACGAGCAGCTTTGTTCCTGCGTTTAAAAAGGAAGAATTGGCAGATCATCCACACAGATAAGTAATCTGAGAGATGTGAGTGTCTAGCAGTGTTTCAGGCACAGTGGTACCCTCCAAAGGGGCCCAGGCTCTGCAGACCTTGTGCACGTTGCCTGCCAGATACATACAGATCTTGGGCAACACGGGGCACTAGGTGTTTAAGTACCTCAATTACTTCTCAGTTTTTAGGTCACAACCATTTCCTAAGTGAAGCAGACTGGTAGATGTCCATAGAAGACTTTCCCAAGTTGATTTTGGAAAATAAAACCCCAACAACTTCCAGTTAACAGACACCTTGCCACTACTACAAATTATAACCTACCTCCCATCAAGCTGAATAGCTCCACAAGATGGTAAGAAATGAAGCTTTTCTCTGTATCTATCACTGCCTAACTTAGAAATGCTTAAGGATTTATTGAAATAAATCATCTTTGAAAGATGAACATATCTTAGCCGCTTCTGTTGCTTGCCCGGAGTGCTGCTGGCAGATTTGCATGCCCCAGCAGCGTGTTTATGCAGGGAGGCCAAGTCACCTGTAACGCTTTTCACACAATTGCAAAAGTAACCTGAGTGTTCCCACTGCCCAGCAAGTACTGCTATGCCTCTGAGGCCCAACCATATCTTGCAGACATGGCATACATGGATATTCGCTGTAGGACAGGATGGGAAACAAACAGCATCTCGCTTTCTGGCAGCTGTGACAAGCACTGCCAACACCTGTGTGAGAAAGAACTTTTTATTTTTTGCTGCTGGAATTTTGATTTAGTTGAATACTTGCAAATCTACACCAACTAGCACATATCTGGCATTTAGCTTGTGTCCAGTCTTGTTCTTTTTAGAAGTCTATTCAGAGAGCAGTATCTTTTACCAACTCAAATTTAGCAAGCTGGACTGTCTTAATAGCCAGTCCCATCTGGTTAGGCAACATTTTATGAGGGTAAAGGAAACCATCAGGTCTTAAAATACACACAAAAAGGGATCAGTTAACAGAATTAGATGCTTTCACTTGACACTGAAGTAAATGCCCTTCCTCTCCCTTTGCAAACCTGTAAAAGAACTATATGCTTGTGTTCAGTGTAAAGAAGATTATAAGAGAAAAGCTGTATCAGGGAAAAAACAGAGAGAGAAAACAAATCACAATACATTATCATCTTCAGGATGCTCCTCAGAACCACACAGCACTAACTCAACAAAGCCAAACCAGCAGTCGCTTACCAATCTCCGTGCACAGCAATTGCGAGACTGCCCAAGTTTAACTGCAAATAATTTTGTCAAATAATTCATTTTCTCAATATCACAGTATGACATTTCTTATATTAAATAAAACAATAGTATTTATTACATCCAGTGTCAATGGCAAACTTACTAATGCTATGCAGGTAAAGCACTTTTTCTGCTTTGCAAAATGATAGTGGCAGTTCTGCTGCTCTGTTAACCCCTTCTTTGTAAACTCTTTAGATCCATCTTGAGCAGCAAATGAAGTTGCTGCCTTTTGGGAGAAAAAAATCCAAAGAAGAATAAAAATGTTCTATAGCAGAGAATAAGACTCCAGACATACTCAGAATAGATGAAAACTTACTATTACAGTGCTTGATACTCCAGTCTTAAACACTGATTGAAATACAGATTTTTTAAAAACTATTTTCTTTTAAAATAATTTTCTGTTTGCTTTATCCAAGAAATAGAGGTTTAAAGTATTAAACAATCATAACATTGATATCTACCTAGGGACTGAACCGTGACTACCCATACCTCTGCAAGCACTGAGGTGTTTCAGAAATAAGGACAGTCTGGTTATGTAGCTTCTTGGTTAGGAGAGTCTCAGTTTCCTCTCTCTCCTCCTGATAATGTGAAATTCCTGCCCTGGAGATTCTTGCAGCAAGAGGAAAGAACCCGGGTGGCTGGGTTGGACAGCAGCTGCAGCACGGCTTGGGTTTGGCTATTTTGGGGCTGTTGTTAAGGTTCAGCCATCTCAGGGTATCTCCAGTATAAGATGCATCACCTCTGCTAAGGCAGCATGACCTTGGCCTCAAAATGTTTACAGTTGTGTCGAGTTTTATAATGGGCAATTCATTTGGGAAAAAAAAAAAAAAAGAAGTCATTTTTCAAACATTTCTTATTCACAGAATCCAAATGGATAAAGAAAAAATCACTTCTCTATCCTGACAGCCTTTTCTCTGCTTTTTGTTGCTGCCTTGCTGTCTCCAATGGGCCTCTGACATGTAAAACAATACATCGGAGCTACTGGAAATGTTTTTTTTTAAAATCTGATAACAGGAAGTGTTAGATAAAGGAAATGAGATTCTTTGAATCAGATACATTTAACTGATACTCGTTTTGTCGTTTTTAATAATGGTTACAATAAGAAAGCTCAAAACTTGCTCACTCCTAAATTACTTTCAGCTTTTTACTTTTTCCTCAGACCTTCTGACTCTTCTTAGAATAATAATTTGAAGTGAGCAAAGTAAGGTACTATACAGGACTTAATTGTCTTTTATTCACATTTTGCCTCTGAGAAATCACTAAGCACTTCATTATTAACACCAGTAACACAAAAAACAGATGCCTGACTACTTTAACTTTACCTGAGCCAGACACTGTCTTCCTTTTTCTCAAAGCATATAGTAGATTTCTAGTCAGAGTTCAGACTTACATATAACGCGATAAAAACATCTTTTCTTCCCATATTTCAGATATTTCAATTTATGTATATTCAGCGATTTGGTTTATAAAGGGATTGTGAATAACTTAAGATGTTCTCCACTTAACCAAGTTCCCAGAGGAACAAAATATTTGAGAAATAAGGAATATCATAGTGTTTCTTTCACTAGAAAGAATTTAAGGGTTTTGAGTACATTAAATAAAGATTACAACTGGGGCACTGAAAAGAACTTCAAGAACTGAGGCAAACCACTTCAAAAACTTGCTTGAAATAAAGATCAAGTCTACAAGAAGTGTAGTTATTCGTTTCTTCTATCTACAGTATCTGAGACTCATGGAGAAAAACAGTCCTGACATGCTATGAAGACAAAAAGCTCAAAAATGTGCTGGAAAAGACACAAGAGATATAAGGCATTACAAATTAGATGAACTCCTGAAGAGGAATGGCAAGGCCAAGGTGATTTTAAGCAAGAGCTAAAAGAAAAACTTCTTTAAACTAGTTCCCCTTATGGCCCAACAGCACATGATGATCTAGAGCACTCGCTGCTTAAACCCACACTAGCTGTATCATATCCACATCAGTCACTGTTAGGTAGGGAAGTTCATTCCAGTAAATCACACAAGGTAGTCTTACTTAGCATGTTGATTTACTGCTGTCTGCCAGTTATCACTTAGCCATCAGTCTGACCACTCCCAGATATCACCGGACAGGACAGTAAAAGAATTCTGAGGGAGGCTTTAGTGAAGGAGGATTTTGTGGCCTCACAGAGAGCCCATTTTCAGGAGGTGATTCCACCAAAGGGAGGTATGAAAGCATCCTGGATAGATGCTACAGGCCAGTGCTGCATTTTCCAGGGCAAGAGAGAATCTGCTGTAAGAATGAAGACTAAGGTGACAGACAGGGTGAGATTTCACCTTGTAGATGCAGCAAAAGGTCTAAATTGGAAAAGATTTGCTCCTAAAACAACCTGTGAGGTTTAGACACAGAATGGCTGTACAAAACTAAAGGAATGCCTGGGTCATGTACAACAGTCAAGTTACTGCCCAAGTGACGGGCAGGATGGAAATGCTGTCTACAATGATCCACAAAGGATGAGGTAAGTATGCTGGACAATAAGGGATAAGTATTCCTACTCAGATGAGCTATGACCTAGCTGACAGCTAGACACTCCTGGAACCCAGTCTGCAGGCAAACCTGCCATTCATCCACACAGAAACAAGAAACAGGGGACAGTTTCATCCGTGCAGAGACAAGAAAGCTGTGTCTGAAGAGAGCAGGGATCAAATGGCATCATGTAGAAGCCACCTCTTAACCGGAAAGTTGGAGGGTGAATGAAGAGGAGTTCCATGAAGACACAAGAGGCTGTGAGAAGAGACTGAAGTGGAAACAGTAAACAGAGGTACAGTATTAAAGAACTGCATAGTGTCTACGTTGGTAACATGTCAAAGAAACTCTAGAAACGTAGAATTATTATTAAAACTTTTGAGTAGCTTTCAAAAGTGTACACATATAAAAAATCTTGGTAATGGTGTTTCCTTAAATTGAAAGCTACTGAAACTCCTTAGTGTTGATACTTGAAAGTTTTAGTCATCTGATCATGGTGTGCAAACAAGGAAATGCAGTGTCGTGTTAGTACCATGTGGTAGGACTGTGGGTTAAGCTCATCTTTCAGAAGCTGATTACCACCAGCGCCAGCGGAACTATGCACGCGAATAAAAATTCATGAATAAAGGTGATGAGTCCAAGGCTTAACACCTTTCAGTGTTTAACTTTTAAAAATGCCACGCACAAAACTGCTAAAAAATATCACGAACACAAAAGACAGCACAGCTACAGCAAAATCACTCATAGTGTCACCAGTAAACTGGCAGGTGGCTGTGATGTTAATGGTATCTCCAAAGCAGTTGTCATTTAAGTGAAGAAAGCTGCTACTGCACAGTGAATGAACATTTCCCCTGAAGAAGAATGTCAGCATGAAATCTAGCTTGGCAGAGAAGATTTCACTACATCTCTTATGATACGTGGCGGTTTCTGATTTCTGTTCTCTATAGAAAGAAGGGGCAAGGGGGATATTCTTTTCTCTGACCACAAGAAACTGCTGAAAAGCAACAACAAGAATCATATCTTAGAGCACTGCCAAATGAAAGTAATGAAAACATAAATTTTAGTCCCATTTTTCTCAGGATTTGGACAACTCAGAAGAAGGGTTTGGACTGACTTAGCTTAGGACAAAGAAGCAGTGGCTCCATCAGCTACACAAATGAGTCCTCAGGTTGATGTGCTCAGCCTACAGCCCTTCAGGCAAGGCAGGACATATGCTCAAGACCCTGGACAGAGTCCCAACTTCAGAAAAGAGTCTGATTCTCACTAACATCTTAATTTCCTTTCTGATTTATTTAGGGCACTCAGTAGGTGACAGGAATTGCTCTTCTGCAAACAGGTAATTGCAAACTCTAAAGTTCTTCCCTAGTTCCAAGTAAATGTCCTTAAGAAAAAAAAACATTGATCAGTTGTGAATCTTATGTTTTCCCCCTAATTTAGGTAACTTCTTAACTTAAGGTTCCTGAAGGGAAAATGTTTTATGCATGACCTTCAGTTGCAAAGGTTCTGTTATGCCTTGAACTCTATTTGCAGTGCCAAACTTGCAGCAGATATCACTTTGGCCAGGGACCATCAGTCTGACTCCTGAATGGAACAGAGCATTCAGCACTGAACAAAACAGACAGACCTCTAAGTCAGAGCATGTGAAGACATTCTCTGCACAGAACTCTAGGTAGGAATAAGAAAATCACAGTAATTTTAATTACTATGGATATAAACTTGCTTTCAAAGCTTGACACTGATTCATAACAATGGCTTTGAACATCTCCTAAATGTCCCCTGAACATCTCAAAATTAGAAGCTACATGGGAGGTTTGCCAGAGTTATCCTTATATTTATTTTTATTTAGCAATAGATAGTCAGGCAGTACACATTTAACTATATCAACATACCAAAGATCATCTTGGCAAATGTATTTCAGGGGGAACATTTGCTGGCTGTATAACTGCGTATCAGGAGGAATAATTCATATCACACTAACGTGGCAGTACATCATGGGGAAAACCTTATTTTAACTCCTTCAGGAAACTGGTGAATTTTGTGTACCAGGTTCTGCTTTTGCAGAGCAAAGCTTGGGGAATATCGAAGGGCAATGTATTTACATGTTAATCTTAAGGAAAATCTGCCCTAGGATGTGTTTCTATTTAAAAGGTGGTTTTAATCTGTGATTCCATTGGTGTATCTACTCATGTCTTTTCTTCTTTGTGACTTAAATCATACTGTAAGATCTCAGCAATTCATACTCAGACACCAACAGCCTCGGGATTGTCTTACCCTGCTCCAAAATGGAACAGACACATCGTTAGAGGGATCCTCCCACCGAGTATTTACACAGTTAGCACACACACAGACATTATGCAATACATCAAAGCACAAGGAGTTTGAAGAGTGCTCACCATAAGTGAGAATATACAGTGGTTTTCCATTGGTATCCATAGTGGTTAGGCAAGGAGCTTTTGGTGAGATGGTCCCCCATCGCTGCAAAGCTGCTTCCAGGGAAGGCGGCCAATTTGTAACCACACCTAATTGTTCCCCACGCATAGCCAACATCTGAGCTCCTTCGGGCTTTGGCTGGTTTGGATCTGGCTGTTGAACTTATGATTATGAAAAGATACACAGTTACCATGTAGATTCTATACCCTGTGTACACCTGTGTAACCAAGAGCGTAAGTTACCTCTGCAAAACATCCCAAAAATAACAACATGCTAGAAGGTACTGAGAAGCAAGAGAGAAATATAACAGAATTATTGACTTGTAACTTTAACAGAGATGAAGCAACTGAAACATCTTGGGAATGCACGTGCTTAGCCTTACACTAGCTCTACAAGCAGGGTAAGAAACTGCTGAGGCAGCATGCATATATTTATCTTTGAAATAATCAAGCTTTCTTTATTCCTATAGAGAAGACTTTTTTCCTGGCAAAAATGTAGTAATGAGATGAACTGCAGAACTACTGAAAAAATGTACTTTAACAAGATACCAGTAACAGATCGGTTTAAGCCATGTTCTGTTACAAAGTTTTCTTATAAGCTATTATCAAGAATACTACTGCTACTACTACCAAGAAACTACTCTGCATCCTGGCAAATCTTAATTCTCAAACCACTGACCTCCTTAAAAAAAAAATCCATTTATTGACTTTATCCTTGTTTCTACCTTACATTTAGTTAATTTCCTGATGCTTCCTTGTTACACAAAGGATGTGTAAAACATTAACATGCTCCCCCACTGACAGTTTTTCTCATACTGACGTTCAACAGCAATGGGTATAAACCACAGCTGCACGTTCTTGAAGCAAAGCTTCTCTCCACTCTCTCCTGTTTTTTATTTGCAAGCAGAACCAGAGGCTGAGCAAACAAGAGGGACTTTTGACTCTACAGCACTATGCCCATGCTCACTACAAGCATATTTTGCTGAACAGCGATGCCTTTTGGTACTTGCTAGCACAGGGAGGGCTTACTTAGCTTTCTAGAAAGTCAATGTGCGAGACAAACATTTTACAGAGTTTTAATAAGAGATCCCCAAACCTTTTGAAAAACAGTCATTTTACCTTCTAACAATTCCTCAAAGTCATCTACAAAGAACTCTCGTAATGGTGGTCGTTTGGGCCGTTTTAGTGTATTGACCAGCTGCTGAATCTTTGCTGACACTCTGCTGCTCACTGGTACTCCTGCAGGACAGGGATCAATGGAGACATCAGTCGAACGCTATGCTGAACGCCACCAGACGTTAAGGGGGGGTAAGAAGAAGTCTAGGACTGCAAGGCCACCACAACTACAGTTTCATGCCATACTGTGACTCAAGTATTCAACATTAAGACATTAAGATAATTTCAGCAAAAAGGAACAAGGACGCCTAGTTTAAAGAAAAACAATACAACAATGTCAGAGTGAGCTCGCAAAATTAGAGGGAGGACAGCACATAGACTGAGGGAGAGAAGCACAGTGAAAAACCCTCCCTAGAGCAAAAGTCAGTAGCTTTAAATTCTAGGTGTCATTGCCTATGCCAATGAGAAGACAGGCATTGGCTCTCCCCATGAGCACAGGTCATACCAACAATGAGTAGACCACAGCTCAGCAAGGAGTGTGGGTCACAGGCTCTGCCCCTCCATTTATCCTGGCTTGCTCTTTACACTGCAGTGGACATCTGTCCAACATCCATCTTAAACAAGTTATTACTTCAGCATGACCTCAAATTCCCTGAACATCCCTACAGCCAATCCCACCAGCCAGCCAACTCCAAAGGGAGCGCGCTTGCCCACACAGCACTTTGGAAAGCACAAATCTGAACAGGAGCATGGGGCAAGGGGCATTTTTATGATATAATCCCTTCTCTTCCTTAGTCAAGGTCAAAGCTTCTGCAACATCCATGTCATCTGTTCATGAACTAACAGCTTTCTTTCACTGCATTGCAGGAATTTCAGCATCCTACCCTTCCCTCAGACTGGCTCCAAAACTTCTACCAAGTGGTTTTAAAGCTGAAGCTGCTACCTTTACATGCAATACACTTGGTCAACTATTCCAGACCTCACTGAAATACCATTTAATAAGTTTTAGAAAAGAGGAGCAGTAAATAAGGGTTTACAAATAACTGTTTTTCAAAAAAAAAAAACCACTCAGAAACTAAAACTTGAAACACATCACTTTGCAACATGTAGCCATCCTAGTATGTCATTTTCTTTACCATTTAAAAACCAGACTAGCTGTAATCAGGCAGCATGATAAAAGCAGATCTAGAGAGATTCATAGCTGTCTTTTGCCAAACAATTTCTACAGGGAATCAGCTCTGCTGACTAAGAAACGTTTCTCTATGTTGGCTTCATTTATACCAGTTTATTTTAGGACTGTAAAGACGCAGCAACTTTGTGTTTATAAGTGAGAAGTGCCCAGAAAAAACAAAGAGCAGATGCACACAGTAACCACTAAAAAGGTTATGACACTTGAAAAAAAGCCAGCTTTGCTTTGTGACATACCATCACCAGTCTCCATAAGTTCAGCGTTTCCATACTTTGGTGCCACACGTGCTGTTGATCCTTGCGGTCTTTCTACTTGTATTGAGTGTTCTGAGGTGTAAGTGGTAACATCTGGAGGGGCAGAATGATTTTCTGTGAAAAACAAGTTAAAAGGTTTAACCGTGTACCTCTAGCTTTGAAGGGCAGAACAACAAAGGGGAGAGGGAAGGATACCATTCGATTTTTTTCCCCCCAACATCTGAATGGGCATTAAAGTTAATGCACAGATATATATGTATGTGACTATAGTCTATAATATGGTTCTAATAAATAAAGTTTCTATTGATTAAAACAGGGGATGTATATTTGCCATCATGTAAGCAATAGGCTAAAAAACTATGATACAACAGGTTGCAGGTTCTCCACTGACATTTAATTTTATACTAAGGTAAAGCTTAGTAAGTAAGTACCTTCTCAAAAAAGAAAAGACGCAGACAAATATACACAATAGATCATTGCGTTGTTTTTTCTAAATAAAAAGGATAGAGCATGCTGTCAGTTGTTTGCAAGTGCCAAAGCCTGCCCCTTTTATAACCTCTGCATTTTGAAACTGCCAATTTTCGTTAAGAAAGCAATTTGTTCATATACTGGGGAAAAAAAAAATCAATCATAGCAGGGCTGGAATCTGGGGTAAAGCAAGCAAATGTAAAGAAACATGAACTTCGCATTCTGCATGGACACTTGCTTGTCTCCTATTTTTAGACAGAGCTATTTCAATTCTTCCACATAACAAAGACTTGCCTTCCAGAAGGCAAACACAAATTGGTCTGACTCATGCCAGCACTGCCAAACAATTCCACAGAGCTAATCTTTCTCTTTCATAGCCCGATAACTCAGCATGCTACCACAGTTTGTTTTCCTATGTTTTCAGGTCTGAGTCTGTATTACCTACGTATTTGTACTATTTTTATGGGTTGTCTCATATTTTTTTTCCATGTTTTTATCAGCATTAGAGTAGATAAATACCACGAGCAAATAACAAGTTCTCCCTTGATTGACATAAATGATACCCAGAGATATAAAAGAAGGCAGGTCTTCATTCTGCTGCCAATGAAGTGAAGAGGAATGCACTCCATTTCACAATAGGGTAACAGTCTTTACAAATACAGAAATTCCGGAAAAGCTTCATCTTGTTCCAATACTATTTTCAAGATGTACTTTTTATGAAATCCGCCCTATAAGCATTATGGTGTCGTAACTCTACCACACCAGCAACTTCTACAGTGAATTTCACCTCATATGTAGCACATGAAACATTTTAATGAGTCTTGAACTTTGGATCACTGTCATTCTTGTGCATTCAATCCCAACTGATGCACCACCAACACAGAAAACTAATTATTAAGCTACTCATGAAGTAAACAGGATGCTATATGAGATGCCTATTGTGTGTACTTGTCATAAGAAGGCAGCATTTGACAGACAATCATAATGAAAAATTAAGACATGATGTTTGTAGATATTATTTAATGTTTATATTCATGAACATGACAAGGACTCAACCTTATCGCTCAACCACGGTATCTGGTTGAGGAAAATACAAGATGGCTTTTATCATGTAACTCAAATCCATTTTGCATCCTACACGTGTCCAGTTCAGCCTTTTGATTCTGATCACATCCACTGTTATTGAAACGTACACCTTATATTGTGCTGCAAGTGATCACGTGAAATATAATAGCTTAGGCAATGAAGCTTATTCTGGTAATTGTTTGAATAATGTCTTCATTTTAGGTGTCTCATCATTATCATTTATTTTAGACTCAGCACAATTTTTGCCCTTTCTTGCTAAGTGGCAAGAGCTTTTAATAGATTATGATTGAATTACCCAATAACTAAGTCAATTAAAAAATGCTGATGTTTATCTTTTTATCTTTTACTTATAATGCAGTTTTGCTATGCAAATAGGAGAGGAGATCATGACTAAGAAAGTAATTGTACTTAGTCAGCTATTAGTAACATGAGAAAGTATTTTTAGTTATAATTGTTTACATCTTTCTAGTGAAATATTTCCATCTTTCAGGCTTTACAAGGCAAATAGGAGTTAAAGTACACCCCTTCAGGTTTTAGCACCAAGATGAGTATTATTTTTTAATGTGTAGAAGAGAAGATACATGGTCCAAAGCACCACAGAGCAGAGATGCTCTCCCTTCAGATCTATACACTTGAAACCAAATACTTCCTTGTAACCAGTGTGAAATAACACAAGAAAGAAGCTCCGTGCTCTCTTGAAAAAGGCTTTCTTTCTGAACAAGTAGTACTGGGACTTGAAATTACACAAAGAAACTCGCTTCCAAGGTGGCCACCATCGGCTAGCCAAAGAGTGGAGTTTTACAACCCTGACTGCCCATCTCCTACTGACAATCCCATTAAGAAAAACCCTTATCCAGAAGAAGAGGGACATTAAGGTTTGTCTTGCCACATTCCTGTACAGTATCTGCTTAACAGATGTCTTATCTACAGCTGTAGGTTTCATCCATCAGATTTACAAATCTTCAGTCAGTTCCGGTCTCACAGGTCAGGTTTGGAGAAATGAAAGCCTTACAGGCAAAAATTTGGTTTGAATGACTTCTAAAGAAAGAGAGAAGTGTTGTATAATGTGCAATGTACCCTTTCTTGTATAGAATAGTCAGTCTGGGCTTAGACTATGGACACAATCTGTATAGAGCTGCTTGGTCTTATGTCAGGTAAGTTGAAGTACTCTTTGAGGTTTAGTTAAGAATAATGATCCTGACATACTATTTGACTAGAAAGTAGAAAACTGTGACAGCTGCACGACTTCAAAGCATTTCCTCCATCAAACACACATATTTGCGTCACCTCCTCTCCCCATCTCCTTCAATATTCTTGCATTAGAAGATCACAGACTGAACAGCAGTTTCCAGTTAAGGCTCTCTTCATTTCTGCCACTGGAGTGATATTATTTACCCCATTTCATGAAAATCAGAAAGAACCAACAATGAAGAGCATGTTCACATAGGGATAGTGTGTGTGCTAACAGAGCCCCATGTTTGAGGAGAAGCAAAGGGGTGGAAGAATACTTCTCAGTGGAAATTTGGAAGCACACAAAAGCACCATGTATTTGAACAGTCTCCCGGAACCCAAAAAGCATCCTTGCAATACTACACTTGAAGAAAATGTAGCTTTTTCTCCCAAATAAGCTGGCTCTTCTGGTTCATGGAAGGGAAATCCAGAGTCAGAGCTGCGACTTTTTCCATCAGTTGAGTATCTCATCTATTGATGTCCAGGTGACAGACAGTATTGTAAAGTATTCCTCTATATTGTAAGTGACTATCCCCCCTCAGAACACATACAAATTTTAAGGTTGTCGGAGAACATTCGGTTGTGCCTTACGGCACATGTTTATAAATGTACTTTATTAGAGCTCTATGTAGCCCTTAGTTTGCATAGGGACCTTGATTTTCAAACACACACATACCTGAAGGATATAAAAGAAATATCAAGTGCACCTACAGGATCAAAAATACTTAGCGAGATTTTTAACTCTTTGTATAAAATTTATGGTCACGGGTAAGTGCTGTATGATTCTCATAACATGAGCTTGCTGAGCTCTGGAACATGCTTTCTCTTCTTGATTTTTATATATGCATTGACCAAGAAATATAACACAGAAAAATGAGCGCTTAAGGACCTTAGAAATATATATATAGCACTGACCCAAAGATAGGTCAGAACATTAGATATTTCTTACAGATTTCACTGGTTTGACCTCCAAGTTCAAGAATTATCTAACACATTTGTGGGGCTATGCCAAACTAGAGATTCTCCCTCTAGCTTAGAACAGACATCTGAGCATCTTAAGGCTGAGAAATATTTAAAGGATATCTATCCTAAATTAGAACTTTGGCCATAAATACAGTAGCAGCTGCCAAATTAAATGAATAGTATAACATTAAAAGCATATAATATCTTATGCAAATCATCTAAATGATCCACAAAGCTGAACTGTGATTAGATTATAGCCAAGCTTTTTATCAAATCCCTTCTCAGGACTGCATTACAGTACTCAAACTGGAAAAATCTCCCCTTGAGCCTGCGATTGACTCCAGAGGTCCAATCCTAGTGGATATCAGAATGGAGGGCTTTTTTTGGTTATCATTAAAGGTCTTTTCTGTTGCTCCTTAAATGTGTATTTATCGAAATTGGTATCTTCAGAGTATGGCAGGATGTCCTTACATATTTACGGACAATTTCTCTCTGGCAGGCTGATCTGTCTCTGGAGAACAACTCCCTGGACCAAAGAAACATCAACCCATGGGACAGATGTTCTTCTGAAAGAGCAAGGCTATCTGTGGGAATACTTCAAATCTATTACCTCATAGAATACATTTAAATGCACAACCCACCTCCTCAGATTGAAAGGAAACAGAAGAGCCATTTAATTTCAAATTCTTACAGAAAGCGTCTCACCCATGAAGAAACACATCGTATAGTTATCATCTGTGCAGCTTCTCTTACATTTCCAATTATCTTAGCAACAAGAACCGATGGTAACCTTAAGATTACAGTCTCAGTCTGTTACAAATATCCCTTCTACTTTGTGAACAAATAACCTTCGCAAGTACTGTCCAACCAGAGATGCAATTTAAGGTATCTTATTGTCAGAAGTAATAAAAAAATGTATAGACTGAGGAAAGCTTAATTGCTTCCTTCAAAGGAGAAATCTTTCCAGTCAACAACAACAAGGCAAAATTAAACAAGTAGCATTTCTCCTTGTCTGCAGAATGCCGCCATCTTAATTTAGCTCTATAAATGCTGTATTATTTACCGCAAACTCAGTGACTATAAAAGAAGACTTACTGTGCCAGATTTAAAATTACTGAAATGTCACATTATAAAGAAGCTATATTTAAAGACACATTAAGACTTGGTGTGTGAGTAATGCAACCTTTTAGAGTTTGGATAAATTTAATTCTCTATGCTATAATTTCCTCTAGCATTTCAAAATGAAGTCACAGAAAATAACCAAATGCAGTGATTAATGTGTTCAGAAGTGTGTGTGTTTCTAAAACAAGGTTCTAAGCTATTCATTTAGCATGGATTTAAGAATACAATAGAAATTCTTCCCCTGATTGCAATTCAGCAATTCCAGACCATGGTGAGAAGATTCCTTATCTGAACCTACAGGTGTTACATCAAGCTACACTCAGAGAAAACAACAACAACAAAAAGGATACAGATTACTGTTCCAGCACATAAAATCAGGAACATTTAAGATGTTTTCATGTATGTCATTATATATACTTGAAAAGGAATGATCAGTTGAGGAACAGTCACACAAAACTGCATTTCATATGTGTAGTAGGACAGTAGCAAAACCACTTTATCTGTTTCAATATAGATTGTAACAGATTTTCAGTAAGGCAACCCAAAATACACAGCCCCAGCAAAGTTGTACCCAAAGCAAATGCCTCATATGACCAACAGCAGTAACTGGAAAATGAAGGGAAAACAAGCCTTGCTCTCCGGGTGCCTAATCAAATAGCTGCCTCATTTTAATGAAGACTAACGTCAATGGCACAATATTCAGAAATAATTGATGACTGTGAAGCTTAGCCCTAATGGAAAGCAAGCTTTGGCTTTCTAGGGTCTTTCCAAAGGACATAAATAACCTGCTAATAACAGTAACAGCTCCCTTCTCCAAAGATCTATAATAGCCTTTCCCAAGCATTATAAGAGCTAGATATCCCAGCACTAGTATTCTAGATTCAATTAAGGGCAGAAAAAAATACATTTACGAGGACCTACTGTTTACAGAATTATCAAAAATCATACAAACTACATAATTAAAGTGGTGCAGTAGTAGGGGAAACTCATAAGCAACCAATCCCTAATGCTGCGTGCACTGATTTTCATTACTAATGGATCCAACAGAGATCTGTTGTAGTGCTAAGTAATGCAAGTCTTGTAATGACACATTTTAAGATATGTGGGGCCAAAACTAGACCACAATGTAAGTTTACCCCCAAAACTACATTGCTATGGTTTTTTTTCTCCCAAAATAAGAACAAAGGACTATTTCTCCATGTAATACATGTAAACAGAAAAAATGGGAAGAATCAAAAACACAGGAAAGGCTTTTATAAGATTTCATATAGCAGCATCAGGTGAAGGTGAGAGACACAACTCATGTTAAACTGGACACACTCAAAATCTCTGTATACCAACCTATATGCGTTTGGGCCATAACATCAGCTAGTCTGTGTGCAGCGCCACTGCCTCCACTTTGTGTCGAGGAGGAGGAAGTCGTTGATGTGGTAGAGCCGTGGATCGCTTGACTGATCCAATGTTCCATGTTTATGCTCCCCTGACTTGAGGTGGGAGTTCCCTGGGAGTCACCCTGTACGGAACCTTCATCTTCTGAACCAGAAGAAGTATCTAGTAATTAAAAACAGCCTGTTAACTTGCAGTGCTTTTGGGTTTTCTTACTAGGAATAAGGCATGCTCATGTTACAAATCTAAAGGTAGCTGTCATTAAGAAAAACTCATTAAGGTTGGCAAACATAGCAAGAAAAATCTGTAATACTGAAAGCCCTGAAAGAAAGTCAACTGCTAACTGCACACTGAGAGAACTTTCCAGCTCCAGTGTCATAGCTTGTGTATTATGTACAAAAATAAGGATAAGAGAAGATTTACAGTATTTTATTTTTTACATTTCTTTATAAAAGATGCTTAATATTGTGGCTTGAGAATCTTCTGAAGAATGTCAACCTTCTATTAACAGCACAAAACACCCAAAATATTTTCCCAAATACACTCCACAAGGTCTGTGAAAAACCTTTCCAATTGTCAAAAGTCACCCCTCATTGAGAAATGGAGTCCCCACTGGACTCAGCAAGCATGGGAATGCCTGAGATGTGGGGTGTTTTCAGTATAGCAGGGAAAAGGGCAGATAAATTGGGAAAGGAATGGCAAAGCTAATTGTAAATACAATATCCTGCTGTAGTGTTAGGGAATAAACTAGAAACTTCAAAGTAACTTGAATCACAGAAAAAACTGACAAGCTGGCCATGATTAGGTCCTCATAAGCCCAAAAGGACCAATGCAAGTCAAGGTACCACCAAGGACAAACTGCCCCAGTTGACTTTCCAACCATTCAGTTCACTTTCTTCACTTCAAACATACAAACCTCAATGTCACACTCGTGTGCTTCCAATGACATTTCCATGACTACGCAGGCAGATTATTAGTTCATCACAGCACAAAGAACCATTATTTAAATTCTCATAAAACACAAAGAGATGCTCACCTGGAGGTGTGTAGGCATCCATCGATGTCTGCACCACCAACGAACGTCGTTTTGAGGGCATGGGGACTGCCATTTTCCTTTCTTTATGTTTAGCAAGGGCTGCCTGAACTGCTTCTGTGTGGACATCTGGAAGGAAAGAGAGCTTTCAAGCTGGCGTTCAGAAAGAAGCAAGCTGCTTGTTTGTGCATTCAGTGCACCTGAGTGCAGGTTGGTTTGTATGCCAGCCAGGCTGACAATGCACATCGCATGATGAAAGGCCAGGAACGCGCGGGATCTCAGAGGGGCTGCCAGAGTTCTCCTCACAGGGGAAAAAGCAGCCATAGCGGAAAGTGCCGTACCAACAAGCAAGCCCTTCGAGCTGCACAGCATTCCCAGAACGGTGTTGTGGTATTTGAAGAGCAGGAACTCCACTTCCCCAGAGCAAGCCTCTGTTTAACCAAGAGCTGTTACTTCAGCAACCATTACGTTTTCCAGTGAAAGCACGGTGTATTAACACTGCCTGTTTTCCAAATGAATGAGGTTCCCAATTTACACAAAAGTCACACAGACTAAGCGAACAGCAACATTTACTTGAAAGGTAAGAGATACATGAAATGTCACAATAGGTCCCCCATTCCCAAATCCTCCTCCTGCCTCCTTCACTTGGCTTTACTCACCAAAAAGTACATATTATGTAGGGTTGGCCTCAGATGGAATGAAAAGAATAAACACCCTAAGTACAGACGGGCCTGGTACTCTGCAGGTGGGTGCTACTTACAGCTTGCTCCAAAGCATCCAAGAAGTCCCTTCTCCATGGAGACATCCCCCATGAAGAGCTTCTCTGCCTCTCATGTATATATAGCTGCCTGCCTCCCCAAGGCTACAAAAGGTCATCTATCATGTCTAAAAGACACTAGTGACATGTTTTGATTAATTACTTTGCTTTCTGCACATCTTTTAATTACTACCATAACTATATGCTGAAAAACGTCTGCCTTTAGTTAACTACCTTGCACTATTTGTCTGCCTTTTTCCTTTTCTGTGGGTTTGGGGCAAGACATGCATGAGGAGAACGTATGCAAAACACATGATGGCCAACAAAAGCTGTTCATGGTTAAAAAGGTTGCCACATACTGACCATCTGGCACACCAGAGGCATACTAGATGTAGCCTTTTAACCAGTGGCCGCTAGTCAGCTGTAGAATAGGGAGCAAGTTGCACATAGTATTTAGCTGTTCCCATTTGTGAGCAGGAGCATAATGAAGCAGGTTTGATTCATGGTGGTCCCACTTCTGCTGCTAAGGTTGAAGACTGCCCTTGTAGACCGGCGTGGTAGCACACGGCCTGTTTCCTACTCCCGTGTTGATGTGGTGGCAGCACTGAACAGGCAACGTACCCCAACAAAAGCCACAGGAAAGGGAAGAGTGTGACTATCCTTATTTAAAGAGCTGTTGGTTGGATCACATCAGTTTAAGGTACTTGTTTTAAGTAACAGCTGGGAAGGATGACTGGAAGCGTTAGATGATACACTCTGCTGATAAGCTGCAACGTCTCATGTTCAGTAATAGTGTGCCCTATCTTCTGCCAGGGGTTTAAGTACGTCTCAGTGGAGAGACTGCAGGGAAGAGTAAGTCTAAGAAAAAGGACGTTATCAGCTGCTTCTGTGAGTTGTTTCTTGCTTTTGTTTTAAATCATGAAGAGGATGAGCACGCCAGCAAAAGCAAAGCAAGCAAAGCAAACAGCAAAGCTGGAAAAGCATACTTAAAAGAGCTCTCTGGGTGACAGACCAAAGCAGAGGAAGACTGTAATGCTAACATCAAATTAGAAAACAGTTTCTCTCCTGTCAAGTCATTATTTTAAAGTAGAAGGTTAAATGTCTTTCTTATAATTAAAACCCGATGAAAAGTTTAGGTGAAAAGCATCAGGCTAAGAAAATAAACAATGTAAGGCTTTTTCTAACAGCATGTCCCCAAGAAAAATTCCTACCTGCTCACTCCACACCAATACCAACAGCATACACAGGACTGAACGTGCTCACTAATAGTACGTGTTTCTTATCCAACAAACAGGGAAAATTCTTGGGTTTCCTTCAAAGGACAGCAATTAGATATCTAGATGTAAAAAAAGGAGCTCTCCCTTTAGAAAAATCCAAAAGCTCTACAGAAATTTTTGGAAGAGAATAAATTTGGCTGATCAAGACAGAAGAATCACTTGTGTAATACTGTATTTAGGATGGGCTTTTACTGTATTAGTAAAGAGGGGTAACTCAAATTCTTCAAAAGTTTTTTAAGGGGGGCAGCTGACAGAAAATCTGTATTAAAATCCTTAGCTGACAGCTGGACACTGAGCTTGTGAATTCTCTGATTTCTTGTTTGATGTACAAAGGTAAACTCATCAGCTTAAATTAAAAAACACTCCGCAGGGTTTTGATTTTCAAATGAGTCCACGGGAGTCCAGGAATTGAATTGTTTTCTTAACAAAGCACATGCCTGGTATGTTTATTTGTAATGAGGTACTGTGGAATAAATCAAACTAGAGATGGCTAAAAAAACCCCAACCAAAACCCCACAGGAAAGTGAAAACAATGGAAAAGATAAGAAACCCTGAATAAACAAGAGGGAAGCTGACTGGGGAGAAGGAAGACACACACCTGCTCCCAGCCCCGCCTGCAAGGCCAACTATTCTGATGGCATCACTCAGAGTGTGGAGGCTACAAAAACAAACAGGACACGTGTCTAGAAAAGGCTGAAGACAAGAAAGTCCAGAGATGGTCCAGGGACTATCAGCAAGAGCTCACTGGCTTTAAGGGGGAGAGTTAAAAAGGCAGCAGAAACAGTCAAGCTCAAGTGAAAAACCTTTTCACAATGTTCTCTTCCATGAATCAAATGTGGCTAAATGAAGTGTCACGGGAAGAAAGGCTATGGATTAGGTGAAGAATGAGTAACAGCCCGTATAGCTTGTATTGTCCTCTCTTTGAATGAAAGCCTATTGATGGGTTTTGAAGATAGAAAAAAAAAATATTTTTACTATCTTTTATAGAGCTGGACTTGTTAACTCATGAACAGCATTCAAGCCTTAAATACCTAGAGACCAAGCCCAAGCTATTGGGGAATCAGAGAGGTGAGAGAAAGACAGACTGACACTTAAGAAATACACTTGAGAACAACTCATGGGTTGCAACATCTATCCTGTAGTTACAGCAAGAACTGTGAGTAGGTTTGTAACCACCAAATATCAGCTTCAGGTAGGTACCTTCCTTACACACACATTGCTTTTATTTTGGCTTCAGCTTTGCTTTTTTGACCTACAAGCCAACTTTGCTGACGTATCACAAGCAATGTTAACCCAAACACAACTAGTAACATCTTCTGTAGTTTCGTGGAGCATGGATTTAAACCTAAACTAAACATACACTCCTCGCCAAAGGGTGACCCTGGTGGTTTGCTTCTCAGCAGTTCGGGCAAGAGTGTGGTAGCTCTTTGCCTTTATCTTGTTAGAAGATGGGCTACATAGTCTATCACATTGTATGTGACCCATTCTGTCTCACTGCCTGCTCACAGTCTGTCTCTAGCAGCTACTGAAAAAACCACAAGGAGATTTGCAATAGGAATTTGTACAATAGAAATTGGAAGCTCCCTGCTCACTAAAGGAGGGAAAACACATTTATGTTACATACTGGCACAAAGTCTCAGGAAGGTAAGAAAACATACCCAAGTTCCCTTGGGACATGAAAGTGCTCATTCCCCCCAAACCCATCAACACAAAGCAGTTTGTATTCTGCACATATCACACACAGCATCAGCAGAGAACATCACATTAGAATTCAAAACTGTCTCTGGCAGGGTGATGCCCCTTGTATTGCAGGTCTGACAAAAGTGTCCAAGCTGTCTTCTCAATCTACCTTGGCACACTCAGACTAACTGAATTCAGCATATCACGACTGAGCATTGCTTTAAAACAAAGATGCTGTCCAGAACCACCACAAAGGGACTTCAATAAAAACAATCCAACCAATTGACGAAACCCCCATCTCTCTTCTCTTTCCTCAGTGTGGCAGGCTACAATTTCTCACCTACTATAAACTTCTGATAAGAGTTTCAAACACAGATACACCTTGATGTAGTTGCACTCGAGCCTTCTGAAAAAGTCCTGGGTCTAAGAGGAAAGAAAATGCTTTTCGGCAAAATGTTCTTTCATGTAGAAGTCTGTGACACTCTAACTACACTGTTACAGCTGATAAAACGACTCTAGGTCCTGACCCTTCAAAGCCCTCCTATAGGTAACAAAATCTTTATACTCTTCCCACCTGGCTTTTCCACAAGAAAGTCTCAATGGAAAATCTAGAGTATTGAGTAAAATATCACCACCTCTAACTACAGTAGTAGGAACCAATGTGCAGTTCCTTATCTGCTATTGTCCTCCACTGTTTTAGGTTGGCCAACCATATGTTAAATCCAATTTGTGAGTCTGTACTCAAGGAATCAGTAAATGGGAAAGTAAAGCAACACACTTTGGGAAAGCTTAACTTGCGCTGTTGCAATCAACCTTGTGTGCAGTATTCAACCTGACACACATTTCTTAAAGCCTGCCTGGTATGTAGCAAGCTTCAGACAAAACAACTCTGTCCCCACTCATTTCTCTGTTGCATCCAAGCTTTTTTATTTGTTCATTCCCTCCTTTTACTTTCTATGACAGGATAGAGAAGTCTAGCACACTTCAGAGAGCAAAGTCAGTAAGTGAATTACAAAGGAAGTGGAACTGTAGAAACAAGCATGTGGCAGAACGTTTCCCTTCAAAGAGCTAACGATCTATTAGACAAGAGAAGAGGCCTCAATACAAAAGGCAGAGAAATTAAAACCATCATAGAGAATGAGAGTCCAGGAGCTCAGACTCCCAGAGCCATGACCCATGGCTTTGGCCACCATGCTCCATAATCAGAAAATCCCATCTATTGCGAAGGGAGGTAAATTCCTCTTTCTACCAGCAAGATAAATTTCCCTGCTCTCCCAGGAGGTGTTCAGCGTAGCACAGTCACCCTGTGCATCCAGTTTAACTCAGCACAATGTACAGCACCTTCTTTAACTGAACAGGCTTAGGAAAAAAACCCACAACCCACTAACATACACTACTGGACAGCAGCAGCTTGCTATGGACACCATGTTCTTCATCATCGTTCCCAGCTTCATCTCTCACAGTGATCCAATGCCTGTATGTTCAACATACCAGTGCGTTTGATTTTCAATGGAAACGGCACAACCCCACCTCTCTGTTCCTGTGGAACAAAGTGACAGCCTACCTACACTGGCACACTGTGCCGATGGGATGCCCCTGGCACAACAAACCAGCAGGAGAGCAGGGAGTTGCTGGTCGGCATGCAGCCCTGTGCTCGGACTCTGCTCTTTTTAAATGGGGGGGCAACCTCTTCTCAACAGGGAGAACTGGGTGACAGGCGATGTTAGGGAGGTACCAGTATTAACTGCTGATAACGCAGTGTTCAAAGGTTAAATAATAATGCCCACAAATACAGAAGCAAACACTGTTAATTACAGATCCCTCATACCGGTCACTCCTCGTTCACAGTGATGACCTGGAACCTAATTTTCTTTTGGGGGTAGGGTATACAGCAACTTTTATTTAGGCAGAAGCTGGGTTGGCACACAGAAAGAGAGCTTGGCCAGGAGTTTTAATCTGGTTCATATTGTCTCTGGGATAAGAGAGGCCTCTTCTGAACTCCTACTGAAGTCCTTCCTGGAGAAGATACTTTGTCTCCTCCTTGCACAAACATACGTGTACTCAGGACAAGGGGTGACTTTCCACTGTGATCAGCTGTCCTCTCTTAGCCATTTACTTTGGGGAGAACGGTACGTATGATCCTGCCAGAGCTCCACAAGCAAGCCAGCCTTTCTTTCCTGAAGCCAACTGCTGTGAGATGAACCAGGTCAGCCATTCCCTGATCCACACATGGAGCTGTGCTGCGGTACCTCAGGTTTCTCTACAGCTGCTAGAAGAGCACTCTTCTGAAGCGTGCATCCTCATTTGGCGTCCGGCAGGATCCTGGCTCGCCCTTCCCTTTACACCCCATCAACAGGGGTGCCCCATTCCTTACTTAGGCCAGATACAATGTCCTTGAAAGCTCTGAACTGTAGCTGAGACATTTGAAACATGCTGCATATTCCTAGTCCTCCCACAGGCTTCTGCAGCTTTCAGCAGAATGAGTTTGCTCCTTTTAGTTCAGCTCTTCTTTTTTAAAAAACAAAAACCGACTCAACAAATGACAGTTGCATTCCTCCTCACTGTGCAGGGGTTGCTACATTCTTTTTCCTATGTAAGTTTAACATGCCTCAGTGGCTTCTTTTACCCAGTATTAGCTGCATTTGCTCCGTAGGCATGTCAAACATTCAACATACTGTAAGTGATACCTCCTCACGGATCAGGGATCTGGGTGTCAGCTCTGCATGGATCACGAAACAGGGTGCTCCTCCCATGGCAGGCATCAGCTACCTGAACCATTTCCACATTACAAAGCCATTCCTCGCACCCCTCGCATACATTGCCTCAGCACACAGAAGAAAAACAGTGTCTTCTTTTGTACATAATCAGGTCTCGCAGCTTTGTGTCTAATAGTTCTCTTGCATCTAATTTATCACATAGCCCTGTTTCTTTTAAGAGAAGAAACTGGACTGGCTGTAGACAGGAGTGGTGCACTGCTAGAATCAAGACAGCACAAGTCTGTTTCTACCTGTGTTCCAGAAAAGCTGTATCACTTCTATCGTCTTTGCTCATGTTTTCCCTTTCGCAGTAACTACAAAGCCTTGATATCCAATCACCAGCTGTTTAAGAAACACAGATATGGAAAAATAAGATGTTGCCTAATTTTTGCTGTACAGATGCACACTTGCCTAACAGAGACACAGTCTCCCTACTGTCTTCTGCAGCCTGGTTTTCCAGTTCTGAAGTAAAGGCACTTCCATCCTTCCCTCCAGGGAACATACTGAAGAAGAAAGCTGCTGAGAGACATACCTAGATGTGATCTGAATTCATCAATTTCTTCTGCTTGTTCCTTTTGTCTGCTGTAATGCCTCTCCTCTGAGCTGTTTTTGTCTGGTTTTTGTGGGGGTTTTTAAATTTAGCCTTTGGAAACAGGCTTTCTTCCTTCACTTTACTAGCCAGTTCCTGGTAACATGATGATACAGCTGGGAGCAGGACAGGCCCAAGGACTCTGAAAAGGTTTAGCATCCTTGCTTTTTTACGGCATAGTCCACAAACACAACTGACTCGCTTGCAGAACGGCAGATTATTAAGATCACGAAGGTTGATGCTATGCACTAATGAGCTGAGAATGCCGGAAGATTTTTTAATAAGAGGTTATTTATGTACACATAATGCATATTTATATCTTATTTATACTGCAGAAGAGGATCAGCCCTGAAGCCAGGCATCTAACAAGTAAGTAAAACCACAAGTAAGTCTCTGTCTCAGGGAAGCCAGTGGGATGGCATCACGGAAAACAGGAGGAAGGACAGACAGAGAGGCAGCTTGCAGGAGGCAACAGAAGCAAGGCCAGTTACTGCTGCATCAACACACAGTACAACAGAAGAATCCTAACAGCTTCTGAGTTACTACAGGGAGGTAACTGATACTACAGGAAAGCAGCACTATCAAACCCACACTATCAAAGGTGAATTTTGGCTGAAAATTCTAGGTAAGGCAATGCTAAGTACAGCAATAGTATGCTAAGTAATTATACAGAGGAAAGGTTGGCAGTTGCTGCCTTACAGGAAACTAGTAGCTGAAAGCATAAAAGTCTCTTATGAGTTTAATCAGACCTTTGTTGTAGCTGCCATGGAAACGAAGGATATACTGAGAACTCATTTCCTAATACGTGGCCTGTAAATACTCTGAGTAGAGATAATTTGGTAGCTACATCTATTGGAAATGCAATCAGGACGTACTAAATAGGGTGAGACGCGGTAAATGCGGTATCGTCAGAACAGATTACACTTAGGCTTTATCTTTTGATTGTCCTGGGCTGACAGCACTGACTTATTTTCAGGCAGATACAGGGCAAATGATTTCATAAAAATTGCTGTGTTCATCCAACACCGTTCAGTCCTCAGAAAAATCATCTCACCCCTGGGAATGTGAGAGTAAGTGAGTCCGTATAAAAACAGATCTTTGCTGTGGGTGATGCTATAATGAAGCAGACTCGGAATACTTTCACAGCCTCTCAGGGTGTTACAATAGGAAAGCACATAGCCCAACAGCATGACACCTAATTTCTCTCCAGCTGCAGGCAGATGTGCCAATAATTCGGAAATGTGGCATTCACCGCAAACGCGGCAAATACTCGACTGAATGCAACAGCATCTGCTCCCAGATGACACTCATTTACAAGAGGCCTGTGGAGGTTACAAACAGAAACACACTGTTGTTTATGTTTCAAAAAAGAATTTAAGTGAGTTTCAGTCTAAACTGTGTGTACTGGGCCTCTGGTTTTACTGGGAACTGGGGATGGATATGCAGACAAAGTTCTGCTGACTTTTCATGAATCTGGGGCCAAATTTCATTGACCTGCACAGTTTTTTGACAGTGAAAAGTCAGCATTTTAGAAAACATCTGCAGTCCCATAACGTGCCACTGAAAAAGGCCTGACCCTTCTAGGGTGCTGCAGCCAACCAACCCCAGTGGCACAGGAAACTGTGCTCCATGTGCCGCAAAGGGCTGTGTTTGCCATCAGTCAGATGGCCAAGTGCTGCCTGCCCACCTCCTGGAGCACACATGAAGAAACCAGCAGCTTTGTGTGTTCCCATGCGGCCAGAAACGCTGAAGAAGACAAGCACAGCTGTCATCTCCCGCCCTGGATAGCAGCGGTGAGAACCCGTAACTCTGGGGAGGGAAGGAAGGTAAAAAATGAACTCACAGTTGGGAAAACTGTATGGACAGGCTGTGAAACACCGGGGTTATGGGATGGAAACAGAGGACACCAGAACAGAAGACTGAACTCTAGGCTAGCTTTGCCTAGAGGAACAGATGGTGCTTTACTTTGGATTCTTCAGGTTTTATAAGAAAGTTGATTTTATTTAAGCTCTGAGATTTAAAACTGCTATTGACTCTACATGAGTGAAATAAAAAAAACGTACAGTCCTCCCACTAATAATTTCCATTCCTCCATTTATTTATTATCTCATTTGTAATGCAATCTGCAAGTCAGCTTCACATAGTGACTTCATCTCAGGCCCTCTTATTATGTGATCAGAAGTAAATCAACTTTCTATTTGTTTCTCTCTGGAGATCCTTGAGTAATTTTACCCAAGAGTTCTGCAATTATCCTTACAAATTTTTCTGCTGGGTCAAAAGCAAGGATGTGGTCATATAAATTACATCTTTGCAAAAGTTTTTCTCCAACCTCTTTTTACTCTGATTGAGTTGTATCTTGACATTAAAGTTTGTAAGCTAAACCAAATAGGAGATCAATTAATTTCTGAGTGTGTCTACAGCCAGGTTAATTAATTCAGATTAACTCTTCCAAGTAATCCTTGCTCACCTGAAGGGTTAAAAAATTCTTGGTTTTATGATGAGCTTCCTTAATACATACACAGTCCCATAGTGATACATAGTACATTCATGGTTTTCCTTCTCCTTATTCTTCAGAGAAACACTAAGGGTTCCATAAACCTAAGTCCTCAAATCTTCCCATTCATCCTTTCCTGTACCATGCACTACAACTCTTATGTTCTCCTACAGCAATTCTTCTTTGTCAGTTCTGGCAAGATTGCAGAATGAGATCTGGAGTGTCCTTTCAAAAATGCAAAATTTAAGCTACCTGTATTATTCTGAAATCACCACAGGTAAGTTGTAAACACGTAAAAACCTTTTTTATGTTTCATGCACACCCTTACCTCATGGTAAATGGAAACAAACACATGGTAAAGCACAGACCAAAGCTCCTAGAGCAGAACAGCTCGGCTACCGAGGGGCTGGTGCCAACCCCTCCTGCAGGATCTGGGTCTACAGGAAGCGTTCTTTTGGTGCTAGCTCCCCTACTTCAAATGCCCTGCAAACCCAGCCTGGGAAAATTTGGTTTGAAGTTTAACGATTTTCATGCTCAGTATAAGCTGTTCAGTCTTTTCCCTATTGAACCGCAGTGTGGGAAAGGTGCCTCAGGAATTTGAGCTGGGAGAGTTGTAGTTAGGATGCGTTTGTTTTGGCTGTATCTCCAAGAATCTCCTATATTAAGACATCTTTTAAAAGAAATGCTGAGTGCGCTTGGAAAATGAGCTGTTCTCTGCAGCGGTGGGATCTCTGGGGCAGGGGCTGGCAGCCCTCCAAGAATGGTGCACCAGACTGGTTCTTTTTCATTCTCATCTTCAGAAATTAAACGTATGGGGAAAAAAAGCAACAAGAGTGAGTGGGAGAAGGGAGGTGCTCCATGCTGAGTGGGGGTACCACAGCCACCTGACCAGCAGTGCCCTTCCTCCACGCTGCCAGCTGAGAGATGCTGCCTCCACAGATAGTATTTTTCCAAACTCTCCAGATCCCAGCTCCCAGCCCCACGCTCATCTGCTGCTGTGCCTTTTGAAACCTGTCCCTGCAGTTCATGTAGCACATGTGCTCTCGTTTGCTGGTCTTCCCTCTAGGACACCACGAACTCTCAGATGTAGAGGTAGTGTGATTTCACTTATGTTGCCACATCATTTCTGACATCTGGAAAACTCGGGTTTTAGAGTTCACGTGTCTCACTTTTCTTAAGCATTACACCTGCTCCAGGCAGTGCAGAACATTGGTCATCTTCAGGGCCTCTTAGAGACCTCAGGAGAAATAAGGGACTTCGTAAATTTGGCACAACTCATCTGCCATATCCCCATCTCATCAGAGGAGAATTCTACAGCAGAGATCATAGAGCCAAGACCTGTTATCTCATATCCAACATATGCATGTGGATTTAAACCCATTACACTGCATTGCCTATCATTTAATGTTCTTTGGTTTTACTTTTTATTGGCACAGTCCTTTTATGTATTTATATTTGTTTGGTTGGTTGGTTTTGGTTTGGTTTTTTTTTCCCTAAGTCACAGGGATGGAAGCAGCAAAAGCCAGGCCTTGGCACATGAGAAGGTTCTCTGGTTCTCATCATTGGGATGGAGAATTTATGCTTTTTGTTTTGGCACAATCTGAAGGTCGCAGGGGTGTCTTTTTGACAAAATGAAGGTGGTAGGGACCTGACATTTCATTTCTCCACGTGCTGAACACCCAGCTGAGGAAAGGTAACTAGCTTGCTCTCTGGAGAGGAGTTAGAACAGGTGCCAGAGGTCTCTGAAGCAGGGGTCCCTTCTGAACCCCGCAGGCCACAACTCACTGAGAAATGCAGATCTGGGGGAGACTGATCATGATCAAGAGAAGCATTTCCAATGACAAGGACCCATCCGGTTTCCCCATGGGGTATCTCCTTCGGACCTGCCACAGCAGCAGACGCTGCCGTACGCGCTGCTGCCTTTATGTGGCAGTAGAGCCCAGCTCCGCGTCAGGCCACCAGCCAGCCGGCCACAGGCAAGGGGCCAAACTCCAGCAGCAGTACGACTTCGGGGCTACACTGTGGAGAGGTAACCGACTGCTATTTTAAGCACCAAATCAGTAAGACTGTTCTTCCAAAAGCAGGACAGGCGATGTGATGGTATTTTAAATACTCGTGGCAGAAGCTTCAGGTCCTTCTATGAAGGATTTCGATGTCAGCAGGAGCAGCATGTAGCCAATGCTAACCAAACAGGTCCCTTGTGACTGTATGGTAGAGACATGTAGGGCCAACATCCTCTGAAAATCTCAGTATTTGACTGTTAACTTAATTAGACAGCATGGTAAGACAGCAAAAGGTAAGCCATTTGTGTTATCTACTTGTTTACTCCACCATGTAATTCCTATTTCCTTAACACATCACAGCTTCCAACTGTACCCAAGAAACCTAGTTTTGCGCTAGGGAAACAAAGCTGTATGTCCAACTGTAGCTACATCTACATTACTAACTTCATACTCAGGCCTATCCCTGAAGTTGCAGTCATGTCACTTGAGCCAGATGCCGAGACCTATTCTGCATGCAGGGGCAGAAATGAAGGACAAGACAGTTTTCTTGCATGAGAAGCCACTGTCCAGAAAAGCCTCTTGGCAAAAGTTACTGATCCAGCCTACAGCAACACTTCCTTCCAGTGTCACCTTAAGCCCCCAGATAAAGTTATAGTACCGGCACTGGCTAAGGAATGGCAGCAGCTAAGAGGAGAGCATTGCCGTGATCTATGTTTGGCAACCCTTCCCAAACACTGTTTCTGAGTGAATAAATACTAAGAGGATTTTTACATTTAGTAGTAAACAAATCAAAACACCCTCTGAACTACTATCAGCTACATTTATATAAAGTAAATAATATAGTTTAACCCTGCACCGATTCACTTACTACACTTACAGCATTATCTATTTCTTTAGACATCTGAAAGATGATCAAAGAAGCTGACATTTGGAAACATAACGATTTCAGACTCCCTTCCTGTATAAAAAGAGGCAGCCAGGAAATTTTAAACCTTTCTGGTTTTAAAGAATTAAGACTAAATTCCCAATGTAGCCTGGATTCTAAAATCAAATTATCTTAAAACACAAAATGTACTGGGAACATTTAGGAAAAAAAGAAAGCTTCCATAAATTCAGAGTCAATTCTATTTAGAATATAAAAATCATAGAAACCAGGTTTTCCAAATTATAATGCTGAAAAACTCTGTTACGACATTAATGAAATAATAATAATAATAAAAAAGACTGAAGTAAGAAAATAGGTAGGGATTTAAAATGTCACAGTCTGACATTTTCCATAGTAAAAGAGCATAAGTTGAAGGTGATATCAGTGGCAGCAATGATTCTGAGTCTCCAAAAAGAGTTCATTAAACAATGTTCACTGACATAAAAATTTATGTAAAAAGCAAAGGCACGGAAGGAGAGTTGGATGACTTTCAGGATCTTAGACTTCCAATTAGGAAAACCTTAGCAAGAAGAGACAGAAAAGGACTTTGATCAGATTTGGAGTTGAGGATTTGTTTTCAGATGTTAATTGAAATAAATTGTGCAAAAAAAAAAAAGCAACTAAGGAAGGGAAATGTTTTCCTAGAAGTGAATTACTTATTGGTTAAAGACTGCACATTCATTTTGTTTTGGGCCTTTCCCAAGAAGATGTGCCAAATATGATAACAAGTACTGAAACTGGGTAACGGCTAGGTTCTAATAATCACAGTATGATCAGAGCAGAAATGCTCAAGTATTAAGCACAGCAAAGAAACAAGCAAAACTTGTTGGACTAGACGATCTTTCCAGGTGCCATCCAACCCCAAACATCCTGTGATTCCATGAAACAAAGGCTTCTTCTACCTGAAGCAAATCGGAACCTGAAGGCAAGATAACCAGCAAGAAATGTGCCTTGCAAGTCTGTAACCTGCAGTAAGGGATGGTATGAGTCAGGAGACCAAGAAGGAAACAGACTTCCGATCAGATGGGGGCAATGTATTAGAAGGGAGAACATAATTCAGGATAGGAATATTGCACTGTATCTTAGCAAAACAGACCGTTTTGAAGGAGTAAAGATGCAGTAGCTGCTCAGACTAATTTGCTGGAGAGCTCAGTGACTTGCTGAGGAGTCGTGCTATACAGCAGTTGAGGTAGCAATACAAAGCCCTACGATAAGCCCCCAAATACTGTCAAGTTCTCCAGGTTTAACACCACAGACATTTTCAGAGCAGTAAGAGGGACCTGAATTTATAGAATCCTAGAATCTCCTGAGTTGGAAGGAACCCATAAGGATCATCAGTTCCAGCTCCTGGCTCCACACAGGGCCAGCCAAGTCAGAGCATTAGGATAGTCCTGACTCTCCTCAGAGGAGACATGCACTAACACCAAGCAACCCCTTGCACTCCATTCCTGACTTTCCCCCTCAGCAGCAAAGCTTGTGCCTTTGTTATTTCTATATAGCACTACACCACTTTGCCCATTCCTAAGGCCAGGCCTTATGCACCATGTCACTGACCAAAGACCCACCTTTTAAGGCAGCAGGCAGTGACTGAAACCAATTCATTTACAAATTCCTTTACAAATGATAATATAGCTCAAGCAGAAGACTTTCAGTGCACAAATATGTATGTTTTTAACAGAACTGCTCTGCAGAGCCACAGCTCAGAGGTTTGAGGACCACAGGATCCAAACCCACAAACTAGGCTGTTTCAGGTGTAGTGTTTTCACCTGTTTTTAAAACACTGGGTAAGAATCAGATATGTTTAGTCTAATGTGGGTGAAGCTTGTAGGAGCTTATAGATGAAGGAATTATTACACAGGTCCCACAACCATTATTCAGTGAAGAACTGGCAGCACCTACTATGTAAACCCAAGGTTTCTGAGGGAAGAGGGGAGTTTTTCAAATTTATTGGAATATCAGAATGGTCTGGACATACACAAACTTTCTCTGCCAACATCTGTAATTTCATTTGCCTTTAAACTGGACTGGCAAGCTCTCGAGGTTCATTCCATTAGTCAAAGGTTTAATACGGAGTACTCCAGAATTCTCCAGTGGTGTCACCACGAGTCCAGCTGTGTCCAGCAAGATGCATCTCTCTAACACAAGCTAGAACTTCGCAGTTGGCTCCCTGGTGCCTTCCACAGCATCTATACCCAGGTCCTGACTCTCAGCTCGAAAGAGTCTCTCTGCCTCAACTGCTGATGGGTGGTGTCTATAGCTTCCTTATTATGCAGCTGCAAGAGAGGCATCAGCAGGCAAACCAGCAGTGGCCTCTGCCTGTCACCTGAGAAGAGTGCTTATACTGCAGCAGTTCCTGTGGCAGTTGAAACAGCAGCTGAGCACACCTACCTTTCATCTGGCTAAGGTGTAAAAGAGGCAGTTTATGCCTCCAAAGGTACGAGTAAAGAAGTTCCATAGCTCACTCATCCTTTAATTATAAAGCAATCACTTCCTTCAATTTGTGTTATATCTGGAGCAGCATCGTGAAGAGACTTGGATCCCATTCATTTGGAAATGAGATTTTACCCTTTTGTTCAGCTCTGGCATTAATTTTATCTTCCCTTAATCAGTGCTTCTATTTAGGGCATAATGATGTTCCCAACTTCAAACTAAATATTTTTCTTATGGTATTCACCAAACTAGAATCAGTACAGTAAAATCCAGCTGTGCCACAGACCCACAGACTTTCCTGGTGAAAGTCAGCAGGAACTTCCCAAGATCATCCAGTCCAACTCCCTGCTCAAAGCAGGGTCACCTACAGCAGACTGCTAGGGGCTTTGTCCAGGGGTTTTGAATAGCTCCAAGGATGGACACACTACAACCTCTCTGGCAACCTGTGCCAATGCTTAACTATTCGTAGAGTAAAAAAAGGTCTTTTTATGCTTAAATGGAACTTTTCCTGTTTCAGTTTGTGCCTACTGTTCCTTATCCTGTCACTGAGTACCACTGGGAAGAGTCTTGCTGCATCTTCTTTACTTCCCCCACCACATACTTACACACATGGGTGTCTCTTCTCCAGGCTGTACAACCTCAGCTCTCGCAGCCTCTGCTCACCTCCCGGAGGCTCTATTCCTTAATCTTCTCTGTGGTCCTTTGTTGAGACTCACTCCAGCACGTTCATCTTTCTCTTCTACTGAGAAGACCAGGACTGGTCCCAACAGTCCAGATGTGCCTCATGAAGGCTGAGCAGAGGGAAAGGATCCCCTCCCTCAACCTGCTGGCAGCATTCCTCCTCATGCAGCCCAGGAGGCTGTTTGGCATCTTTGCCATAACAGCACCTTCCAAGCTCATGTTTGCCTTATTGGCCATGAGGTCCTTGCTGCCAAACTGCTTTCCAGCTGGTGAGCCCCCAGCCTGTTCAAGTGCGCAGGGTTATTCCTCCACAAGTGCAAGACTGCATTTTCCTTCGTCAAATTTCACTGGGTTCCTGTCTGCCCACTCTTCCAGCCTGCCCAGATTCCTCTGAATGACATTATACCCACATGGGCTATCAACCACCCCTCCCAGTTTAGTACCTATGCAAATGTGTGAAGGGTGCACTCTGTCTCACCAGCAAGATCACTAATAAAGCTATTTAGAAGTACTGAAGACAGTGTTTACCCCAAGAGCACCACTAGAGATTGGTGTCAGCTGGACTTGGTGCTACTGATCGTTAACTCTCTCATCTCAACACTTCAGCCCATTTTCAGTCCATTATATAATCCATATATATATATTATATAATCACCAGTTTGTCAATGAGGATGTCAACACTGTCAAAAGCTTTACTGAAGTCACAGCATACATCATCCACTGCTCTTCCCTCAACCTCCAAGACAGTCGTTTCATTGTAGAAGGCTACTAGGTTGATCAAGCACGGATTGACACAACTGAAAAAAGAAATCCATGCTGACTACTGCCACCCACCTCCTTGTCCTTCAGATTTTTTAAAACTGTTTCCAGGATTATCTGCTCCACCACCTTCTCAGAGCTTGAGACACAGATGAAGACAGGAATTAATCTTGTTTTCTTACAGTCCTCCCTTGATTACCATAACCCTTCAAAGAACTGAGTGGCCTCACAGTAATGCTGGCCAATGATGCATTCCATCATGACCCATGGACTTAACTATGTTCAGTTTGTTTACATTTCCTGTCCTGATCCTCCTTCATAGAAGGTACATTTTCATTGCTTGAGACTTTCCCATTGGTCTCAGAAGCCTTGGATTCTTGAATGCCAGTCTCACCAATAAAGATAAAGGCAAAGAAGACATTAAGTATCTTGACTTTTCCATGTTCGATTCAGCAGCAGGCTCACATTTTCCCTAGTCTCCCTTTTGCTGCTGAAGAAGACCTTCTTGTTCCCTGAACACAGAGTCAATTCCAGATATACTCTGGCTTTGTAACTCCACCCCTGCACACGCGTATGGTGTCTCTGTATTCGTACGAGTATTTCCTTCCCATACACAGCTACTACATGAGTTTACACCAAAATTCTTTTTTAAAAAGCAAAGAACAGAACAGGCCATTTTAAATTTTCATTTCAATTCTGTGGCCATCAGTTCTACTTACCCGATCTATAGCGCTCATCCCGTGACCCTGAGGACCTGCGACGGTGATACCGAGAAGAAGAGGACGGAGTAACAGGAGTTCGACGTTCTTGTGGTAATGCCTGGTCCACCCCTGCATTAATAAAAAACAAACCAACCAGCTTATTCTGATTGAATTCCAGAAGCTTAATAGTGAGAAGGAGTTCAGCCTACATTAGAAGTACAAAGTGAATGTTCAGTGGCTACACCGTGACATGTCAATTGGTTACTCAGCAGCACTTGCCTCTGGTCAGCTTCTCTGGTGGGGTTAGTTTCCTTGCTGTCTCTAAGACAACCTTCTTGCAGGACCACAGAGTACACAGGTAAGCTTGGTGATGATTTCCAGCCCACCCCTACTCATAAAACAGTATTCAGTAAATATTTTGATGTGCCAATAATGGTGGGCACCACTGCAATGGATCCTGAAGTTTTCCTGCAAATGGATTAAAACCAGTTCCTAAGAAGACTCAGCCAGAGCATATTACCTAAAACCTCATGTGGTCGGATGATACCAGCTGGTGACAACACAATACTAACCCTATGGAAACCACATACCCTGTGGGAAAGGAATTGTATTAATATCTACAGGTGTCTTCAGCTACCAAGTGCCAGAAAGTAAACAACTGCACCAAACCAGGCTGACAATAGTCTGTTCCAGCAAACCAATCAAAATAACTCAGCCTTAAAACAGATCTACCTGTAGTACCTCAGCAAGCTGGGCTGAAACATCCAGTATTTAAGATTTCAACCCTGTATTCATCCCTTCATTTTCGGGTTTTTTTAAACAAGTATTTTCTCGAAGGCTCCTTCAATGACAGTGGTGGTATAACAGCAGCATTGAGCAAGTGTTTACACTTCTAGAAACTAATGTTCCTTGATAACTTTCAAGAGAAGAGTGAATTACTTAAGCAGGAAAATTCAAACAAACAGGAAAGGAAAGCAAACCTGCATCTGTAATACTGGCAAAATATGTTATGGGGCTCTTTTTCAGGGAAAAACCTGAGCAGACAAGCCCAGCAAGTGATGAATTCAGCTTCAAGTTAATAAAGCACAGAGCCTTGGGCATGGTGATGCACAGGGGCAAAACCCAGGAGTACCTACAGAAATGAAATTAATCCTTTCCTATTATTTTTGCCTTAAGAAAGTAGTTACACACTATGATGTGTAACCGTAAGGACAGAAGTAAAACTGGCCTCTTGCGCTTAGGGTTGACAGTAGGAAAGATTTGTTAAAATTACTTAATTAAATGATGAATAATTAAGCATTCAAATGATAGGATCATAGAATCATTAAGACTAGAAAAGACCTCTAAGATCATCGAGTCCAACTGTCAACCTAACACCACCATGCCAACTAAACCATGTCCTGAAGTGCCATGTCTACAGGTTTTTTGAACACCTCCAGGGATGGTGACTCCACCACCAATCTGGGCAGCCTGTTCCCATGGGTCCTGGTTGTATCCACTTTTTTTTTCCCCAAATTTCTCTCCTGGCACAACTCAGGGCCATTTCCTCTCATCCTTTCGCTTGTTACTTGGGAGAAGAGACCGACCCCCACCTGGCTGCAACCTACTTTCAGGTAGTTGTAGAGAGTGATCAGGTCTCCCCTCAGCCTCCTTCTCTCCAGGCTAAACAACCCCAGTTCCCTCAGCCGCTCCCCATCAGACTCGTGCCCTAGCCCCTTCACCAGCTTCGTTGCCCTTCTCTGGACACACTCCAGCACCTCAGTGTCCTTGTGGTGAGGGGCCCAACCCTGACCTCGGGACTCGAGGTGTGGCCTCACCAGTGCATAGTACAGGGGATGACTAATAAATTGAAATTGGATTCAACCAAACAATGCTTGGAAATATGTTAATATTTTTCTATTAAAACACAATGCAGAAACTTTCCACTACTCCTTCTGAACAAGTGGATGCCAGCTTATCGGTGGGGGATCAGAGTTTACATTTGTGGAAACAAGAATTTTTATGTACAATACAGACCAACTGAAAATGCGATGTTGACTTCAGTCAGTCTCCTTTATGTTTCAAAGGACTCTTTAAAAAGCATCTTTTAAAAAAAGGTGGCACTGTAAACTTGTTTCTTTGTGAAAACAAACTGAACTCAAAATACAGCATCTCTCTTAAGTCTCTGGGATATCAGCGATGTCAAGTGAGCTTTGGTTTTGAACAGAAGTGGCTGGTTGGCTAAAAAACATACTTGGGAGTAAAATCTCATAGGTGCATAAAAGTGAATCCATCAATTTTCTTCTACTCAGATTGTGATTAATAATTCATACTCTTAAATCAAATAAAATGGCTTCATTTAACTGCTCTGTCTCCACACTAGGACTGTGTAATTTCACTTGCCCTCAAGCCTTTGTATCATGGAATCATTCTGCGATTCTAGGAACCCAACTTCTGAATCACTGAAATAATCAGAAGAAATGTTTTTTCATTTACATTTTTAGAGGTTTTCCTTCTTCACTGGGTCACCTTGAAAACCAGCAATATAAAGTTAACAGTAGAATTAAGTAAATTTTGACTTTTTTTTTTTTCATTTAGATTATGTTTCAGTCTGCACACGATGCTTACCACCATTATTGATCTCAGTCCCTATCCATATTGTCAGGAATGAAATACTTTCTGGAAATGATACATATTTACCAAAATCCTTAAAAAACACACCCAAAATATTGTGCACCTACAACTGCTGGTGTGTGACAGAGGTTTTCTGGAGAAAGCAGTGCCACAGCTTCCCATGGCAAAGGACTTGTGTAGGGCCGTGGCATGTGGAAAAGAACAAAAATACAAAGGGGGTGTTGCTACCGAAGTACATAATCATGACTATGCTGGAAAAGGGGAGCAAATGCATCCTTCCAACAACAAAATCCCATGCAACAGGCTTTAGAAACACTTAAGGGAAATTAAATTGTGAGGAAAAATACAAGTTTCAGAGGCATGCGGCTGCTGTAGGACACAGACCTGAAAGCCCTTGGACAAAATGCATTTGAGCCTGTGGTTTCTTTCTGTTGGCTATATGGGTGTGAGACTCCTCAGGTGTCTTGGTCTTCCTCAACAGCTGTGGGTAGTGCACAGAGCTGTTTTCCAAGGTGTATGTGTAAGGTAACCTCCAACAGTGACCTTGCCGTTGCAGAAGACAGCAGGACACCCACCTGGGCAGGTAGCACTGCCACCCAAGTCACCCCTTGGCACTGCAATGGGCTCTTCCCTCCTCTGGTTCACTGCAGAGACTACACTGCTCCTTGTGCTTCCTACAAGTACAAAAACCTCTCACCTAATCCCAAAGCTGAGACACTTTAACTAGTGGACTTCCCACGACAGGTAATAGGGACTTTCCTCACACAGTTAGGAAAGAGACAGCCCCAACATCCTGCACCATGAGTCCTTTAAGGCCACAACAAATGCAATGAGAGTATGAAAATATCTTTTGCTTTTATGAGGTCTGGGTACCATGTGATGGCTTTAGTTCCCACTTTCCCAGGAATATAAAAGCAGTGAATAAACCTCTACCCAAGTATGGAGCAGGATGTGTGAACTTGGCTCGCTGACAGCACTGATTTATATCAGGAAGTCAATTCTGCACTAAAATACAGAGGAGAAGCTCTCCATCAGCAATCTGTGAGGAGACAACTTTTCCTACTAAGTCCTTTTAACGTGAGAAACCACAAAGCATTGCCCCACTTGGCAGAGACAGTGAGGAACCGGGTGACGGGTCTTTACTGAAGGGGCTGGAGCAGGAATTAGCTGGCACTGCCTGGACTCACACCTTCGCTTCCCGAGCACCGGCGCCCTCGCACAGCACCCATGAAGGTGTGAGACAGAGTACACAATAGCAAAAACCTACACGCTGCCATTCCTGAGCGATGGGTAGGAGTAAAAGCCATACAGAATAATGAATACCATGAAATCAGTGAAGTGCTGCCATAAATAGCGAAGCGGTGTTAACAGCAGAATTGTTCACCTCCATGGAGGCTCGAGCGATACACTGCAGTAACAAGCATCTTTTTTTTTTTTTCATTTCTACTTCTGAACATAACTAAATCCAAAAAATTGATAGCTTTCAGAGCCGGCACCCAGGGTCTGTGAGTTAAGTGCTAATGCCTGTTCAAGTGCAGCTTCGCCCAGATGCATCTGAGTTGTTGGAAGCGGTGGCGTGATGGGTTTTGAGAATTCATACTTGGATCAATTCCTAAATTTAAGGAGGTGGCAGAGTAATGAATGGCTTTCATGAAAGAAAGGACAGTGTCATGCCAGGTCCCCCCATGCACAGACACAATCACAGGCACTGTCAAGCTGGCATCATCCTGAATAATGCCACAGTCCACCCTAGTCTTCAGCTAAAGCAAGACTAAAAGGTGAGCATAATTAGCACTTATTATTGACTCATTACAAGTCACAAAGAATTTTATCAAAATAGATAAGCCTGGAACAGTCATTTTATATAAAGGCTGGTAAAGCAGTGCTTTATGCTCATCACATCACACACAAGCATTACCAGGTGCACTGGAGCAAACAACCCCATTCTTAATACAGGCATTAGTTCATTTATCTAATGCTGCTAATGTGGGATTCAGCTTGCAGATTAAGACACCTATATGTAGGTGTCAACAAGAAGGTGCTTAAACTAAGCTCCTGTATGAAAACCAGAGACCCAGGCCAGGACTCAGGAGTCTAAGCACAGGCATTGAATGTCTTTTCAGATGTTGTGGACTATGACACCTGGCTGACCCAGAATTGTGTATGTCCCCTTCAAGGCCAGTTTTGTATGTGCTGGCTCTGCATGGATATCTCAGATACCATAGGAAACCCTGCACGGAATTAGACACTGATCTGCAGGCATCTCCATGAGCCCAGCAGAGCCTGGAGCTATGCGAGTGGTCAGTGGAGGTATCTGCTTTGAGATAAGCTGAAAAGCTCTCTGAGTGTCATCAACTGAATTAACCATGTCTCTTCACATAAGAACAGGAGCTTAAATACCAGGTTCATAGACAGACAACCTAATGCAGATATATCAGTCTACAAATCCTAATCTGCAAGCTGGATCCTACCGTGACTGTATTTAGCTAAAAACACAAGGGCCCCAGTAAAGCTAGTGAAGCAACACCACTGCAGGCTGGACAGTTTTTCTCTTTAAGTGTGTGGAAGCCACTGCTGGAAACAAGCTTCCCCTCCTTCCTTCCTTGTTGTTTGGGCTTTACCATTCCTCCCTTACTCACCACTTCTTTTTGTAGCTAAACTGCAGTGCGATGTGGTGATCATGTGGCAATGGCTGCAGGTCCTCTCCAACAGAGGACAAGAGTTCCCTTAATGACAGCTGACAAGTTGCTTCGATGTACCTCTTACTCCTATGTCTGTCAAATTTTTGAATCTAAAAGTATTTAAAAGCTGAAACATCTAACTGACAAGAAACAGGAAGCATTCTTAATGCTGGCTACATTTAGTTCTAAAACTAACTTAGAGCAGGTGATCCCAGGAGAGAAAGCCAGAGGATAAACTGAGTGACTCCAGGGCTAGTGGGAAGGAAGGCAAACAGGGTTTGCTGAGCAGTTTGCCTTCCCTTCAAAGTATTTCCCAAGCTTCTATGCAACGGCTTGTGGTTCAGCTTTAAAAGCAAAACCCAGTGATGAGCACACCGTGTATTTTGTAAACAGGTGAAATGTCACACAACCCCCACCTGTTGCTTAGCCTGGCATTTCACTCTTCAGTTCTACACCTCAGTAAGGAATTTACTGAATAAGCCAAAGGAGGTTTAAAATGCAGTACTCCTGACCAAGTGGAGCTACTTTCTGCTAGACAGAACTGGAGAAAATGCCATCTCTGATATGGTAAGTTTAATTAACAATCTTTCCAACACACACAAGGTGAGCTCTCACACTTGTTCTTGGTTCTGATTTCAAATGATGCACATACTTCAAATTGATCTTTCCTTATTACTATCTCAATCTTGCCCCCTCCAGCACTTCCTTGCAAGCTTGAGCTTTGGGTTCTAGCTTAGAAGGGCTACAGTGTGTTCTTTCTACTCTCCATTATCTCAGTGATGGTGAACATCACATTACAGCTCCAACTCACACGCGACGTTTGACTTCCATTTTTTTCTCCAGTCTCACTCTATCCACACAGCAAGTGCATTCATCGGTGTGCTGGTCAACTTATTCTGCAGAAAAATTTGGGCAGTAAGGATGAATTCCAGCAGTTTCTCATTTTGACAGTGGCACCTGGCTCTTCACACGCCCCCAGATCCTCTGCTCCAAAACAGGCAAGCTTTATGTCAAGGCCCTCAAGTGTGTATTTCCTTTTACCCTCCAACGCTCACCTCCAACTGAGCCATCTTTTCTCACCCATTTGTTAGATTTTTAGACCAACATCTTCATGTTTCCTCCTCTGCTCTTATGTTTCACAGATGGTCTCCATGGACATCAAGAGATATTTCATTGAAATTCTTCCAATTCTTTGAAAAGTGCTCTGACTCCAATGTGCACTAAAAATAGCCTCCCAAAAAATCATCATGCTGAGTGCTGAAACCACTACCCGCATTACTAACTGATTTCATCATGTACTCATTTCTTCCCTTACACCCACTTTTTGGCTTTACTATTATGGTGCACAGGCTCTGAAGGAAGGTATTTTTTGCTCTGTGTTTGAACAAGGTTTAATGTTACGAGCTCTAACTGCAGGACAGGAAACAGAGATGCCACCATAAAACAAAGAATGTGTAAAACAATCCACAGGCTCTCAGCATGGCACAAGCGAAGCAGTAACCATCGTGCTTTAAGTGATGGCATCAAGGGGTACTTCTCAGCTGCTTTCAGAACATTTTCCTTTTTAACCAAACTAGGCTCTGCAAAGCATCCACCACTTCAAACCAAACTATTTTTGAAACACAAGTGTGCCACAGCTTCTCATGTGTGAAACATCTGCCACACTTTTCATTCAGAAATGTGCCCATGAGTTGTACAGTGCCTATACCCGTCAGCAAGAGCCATGTTCTCAGCACACAGAGATGCTCTGAAATGCCCCATCGTGGTTATCCCTTGATAAGATCTTTAAGAATTAGGAAGGCAGATGTTCTAGGAATACTCATTATTAATAAAGTGAATACATGGAGGATTTGGTGGTGGTTTTATTTCAATTCCAGAATCAAGGTTTGTTTAAGCATTTCCTTGCAATCTTTGCAATCCAGATCACGTCTGTAGAAGAGAAAATGAAATTGTAATCGCCAAGTTTAGTCTGAGTGCCCAAAGGGCTAACAGCAGGAACAGCTGAAAGCAAATACACGCAAGCTTACACGTAGAAAAGCATGCAAATATATGCACACGTTCCAGATATAGGTGTCATGTTAATAACAGAGGCTATGGAAATTGGTTCATGTAATTCTAAAGAAAATAATTTCTCTGTAAGGTCAAGGGACCTTCTGTGTGAATGTATTATCTTCTCTGCACTGTGTGGCTGGAAATCTCCCTGTGCTGGTGCTGCTGGGGCTCCAGCAGCGGGAGATGCAGTGATCTGTCTCCAGGCCTGTGAAAGGAGCAGCGGGTACCTTTTAAACACGGCACCTCACCGGTTTATTAGCCATAATAAATAAAGCACTGGTGACTGGTCTACATGGTTACGCTACAAATAGAGCTACACTGGTGGTACCAATGATGGGAAATTACAGAAAGTAATCTAGTGTAGACACAGCATTTGATTAAGAGAGAATGAACCACCCATGTCTAAGCTGTTAGAAGCGAAGCTTAATTGATAACATCGTCTCTGTTCTGCGAATGAATAATCAAATTTCCTGGCAAAAGACTGGAAGCAAATTGGGCAAAAACACAGCTTATGGGGGATGCAGGTAATTTAGTTATTTTTCTTCTAGGGACGGTTTCTCTCAATAGCATGCAGGCAGCTGTCCACATGTTATCTTACCCAGAACTGACTGATCTAATCAAGATAATCTTCAGAAAGATATTCTAAATAAATGCCTGTTTAAGTGGTTATTCTTCGGCTGTCACAGCTCCTCTAGAGAGGCAGTAAGAGAAAGGTCACAGCACAAGAGAGACTGGGATGTAGATGCAGATGTAAAGGTCCGGATTCACGATTATTTTTAGATGTCTGACATACAGGCATGCTAAGAAAAGAAAAACTACTCTGTGGAGCACATCTCCAGCTACAAAGTGACATCCTGAGAAAGCATTCTGAGGAAACAAAGCTGGACTTTTGTCTCCCTAAGTTAAAGCAGGTGGGGATTTAATGGGAAAGAAAAAGAGGGCTCCCCCTGCCTCTTCTCCCATTAACACTGCCAAACTCAGCATATCCGTTCTGGATTTCTGGATGTTCGACAGCCTGGCTGGAACAGTACAAATGTCCTTTGCATATGTGCAGTCTGTGCAACATCTGGATGTGTCAGACCTATTGTGCATGCTCTGTGGATCCAGTCAACTTGCAGAGGTGCAGCAAATTCATCACATCCCCCATGTGCCAGGCACGCGGCACATTTGCTGTACAGCTCATGTGACATTATACTTTCTGGGACTGTCCTGTCAAAATAAGGAGCATTAAGAGTGAACTCCCACATCACCTGGTAGAGTATCAGCTACGTGGCTGCTCAGCTTCCACTCTGGGATTAGGATTATACCCATTCCTCAAAGGCTCTCCCTTTCTAAAATGACAGCATCCCCATGAGCACAACAAAAGACTGCTGTTATTTATCCATATATGTAAGTGTGTGTTTATCTATACATATAGCAAACTAGTCTACTCCCTATGTTTAGCCCTTAGATGATTTAGTATCACTCTGTTAAACCTGAAATTGCATTTAAATGTAATCATTCCCATTTTGCAAAAAAACTTGGGCAGAGGAAGTTAATCATGTTAGACTGGGGGAATCTGAGTTAGAGCAGCCTCACATCAGGGGAGAAATACAAACACCGCGGCCGGAATCTGTTATGGCTCTCCTTTACAGAATTATCCCAGATAGGTTTGAAAATGAGCAGGGAAGGGTTTCTCAAAGAGATCATCTTTTTACAGGTATGCCTTGTCCAGACAGAGCTGCCAGTCCTATCTACCCTCTACCGCCAGTTCCTACACTGGGTCTGGACCACCTTGTGGGAGTGTGGACAAGCACACAGGCAAGAGTGTGATGTCCTCCATGTGCCCACTTGTCTGCTAAGAGAAAATCTGGTGTCTTGGTGGCCTGTGAATCCACTGCAGCCTTGCTACAAACCCAGGGCGGACGAGCAGACTGCCTGCCCACACCACAGGGCACCCCAGAAGGTAGGACAGGCATCTGCTGAAGGGCACAGCTATACCGGCATGGCTGGGGGCATGCCCTGCCTGTCCACGCTGCAGCCACGTAGCCCTGCAGAACTTTCCTCCTCCAGGCTGCTCTGCCAGACAAGATGCCTGCTCCTAAAAGTCAGTCTGCTTCTGAATGTTTTGAATGTGAGTAGAGGTTGAAAACAGCACAGAATTAGGGGTGCTCAGATTTTTACAGCTTCCTCCGGATTCTGGTGGGCTTGGACCTGTCCAGAGCTCTGTAAAAAGGCAGTGCCAAAAAGGGAATTAGAAACACATGCCTTCCTGTGTTTCGCCAGCTTATTGTATGAAACCTCCTCCAAAGTATCCATGGTGTGGAAGCTAGAGAGATGTTAACATGCTCAAATGTTACTACAAAGGACTATTCCTTCTCCCTTCCCATCACTTCATCCTTAGGCAGATAAGAGTTGGTAACGGCCTTCCAGGCGTTGTCCTTCGGTTGTCCTGCCTTGGCAGTGGCAGCTCCCACTCTATCTCATCGATGTAGGTGTCTAGCAGAGGCTTCCAGATGAGGCACAGTTACAGACAGATATGGACTGGAAAAGATACATTCATTGTGCTCACCAAAACGAAAATAAAAGAGAGGCCGGTTTCCTGCCGTGCTGGCTGCTCTCTCTCTAGCGGCCGCTTCCCGGATGTCACAGACACCAATGTTGGCAGTGCGGAGCATTCTTCTGGCAGCTCCTTCACTGTGTTGCAGTCTACACCGTACCGCGGCAGCTCCATTCGCTGCTGTAACAAGTTGAAAAAAACTAATTAATTCACGTTTAGTTTTTTTACATTTGTTACAGCAACGAATGGAGCTGCTGCCCCCATGCAGTAGAGCACACACGCACACGCACGCACAGACATCACGGGACACTCACGGAGCCGACGCGAGTCGATGTTCCACTCTGCCAACATGGGCGTTAGTAATGTTAGCAAAGGTGCAGTGGGGGGACTGGATGTCCTGACAGAGGGGAACTGCCTTGGGATTTCCTTTTGTTTGCTGAATGCCGATCCCTGCCCTTCCCCAACGCCTCCGATCGCAGCAAAAGAGCCATGTCCAGTTCCATGCTGTTTTAAAACATGTCTAAAGCATCTATTCCTTTCTAATAGCAAGATCCAAGACCACCAAAGCTTATACATTCTTGCAGTTCCCCGTCAAAACACATTACAAAAAAATCCCAGATGTCTAACGGGTCACATATGTGATTCTTCAGATATTAACAGAGGCTTACAAAAGGCAGCATCTGCTTTGTTACCCTATTTCTTCTTGGAAGCATTCATCTCCCCTTCCTAGCAAGCAGGGACCTCAACCTGTTCAGGTGAGTGAAGTCTTAGAAGGAGAATATCAAACTGAACTACTTCAAGTTTTGTCCAAAAGGTAACACAACAAAACAAACAAAAAGTACAAAGACAGCAAAGACCCAAGCACAAATAATTACCAGTTTCTGGAGGAAAATACTTTAAAACAGTAGAAGCAGTGTCTTCCACCATAATCAAATTCATTTAGCTATCAGCTAAACGATTGAGCTTGATGTACATACAAGAAAACATGGGACAGTATTTCAGAATTTCATCTTCATCCTGTTATAATCTTCACTCGTCTATATCCACCATTCCCAGAGCAGGATTTTCTGGGAAGTGGCAGAGCAGAAACTGTTCACTCCATCCCATCTTTAAAACAGCTCTAAATCAGCCACGTCCTCAATCATGGCAAATTACTGAATGGACCCCAATACAGGACTGGCTTACAGAGATCCCTCTGTTTCTCCTTCCACTGAAAAACTTTCATTACCACAACAGAGACCTTGAAAAATAATCTCAGAGGGTTCTCAGCCTTCTCCCTTTCATCATTAAATACATGATGAATCCCAGCAGTTTAAGCCATGGATATAGTTTGACCAGAATACTATGAGCTTTCTGGAAAACAGCAGCATTGTCTTGTGTGAAGAAAAACAAGGCACAACTAACTGTATAAACAAATACTGGTACCAACCACACCACTGTGCTGAGGATTACTGTGAGGCAATAGTCCATAACCCAGTAAACCTAAGTAGGTCTCACGAGAACATACTGCAAAGACTATGTCTGACAGTTCGGTCAGATCAATAAATTCCCATAAATTAATAACTGCACCTCTGGTATTGTAATTCTGTTCATTTGATTTATTCTCTAGTGGCTCCCAATGGTCAGGAAATGACACAGACTGTATCGCTTCAGAAGAATCAGCGTCTGTAACACTGATCTCTTTTGTGGAGTTCCCACCAGCAGAGCAGACCAAGTGAAATCCAAAGGCACAAAAATACCATTTTGCTCTGGAGCCACCTAATATATATATACATATATACACACATACACCTAAAGAAGAGAGAAGGCAGTGCCTCCACACATGAGCAGTTCAAATAAAAAAACATCAACTCTACCATAAAGGCAGGATTTTGCAAAAGAAGGAGGAAACTAGTTCCCAGGCCTGCGACAAAAACAGGGCTCAGAGAACAGCCAAGCCCAAGTGGAGCCTCCACAAGGTGAGTGAGATGCCACAAGCACATGGGACATACCCCGCTCGAGGGCAACACAAAATGGAGGCCTACACCGATACCCCTAACTGTATATTCAACTTGCCAATCCAGTGCCTCAGAACTGAAAGAACTCTGAATCAGAGTTCTTACATGCATAGGAAAAAAAATCTATTAACTTATTAACTTTATTAAATTTATCAATTAACTTATTAACTTTAGTTTAAGGTATTTATACACCTTTTGGACAAGTACATGCAACCCATCCCTCAACACTGAGTGCAACTACCGTTAAAGGACTGGTTGCCCATGTGTTATAGGACAAATTGAACTCTAGGGATGTTACTGGTCTCTCTAGTGTCTTCAAAAAAGGGAGGTTTGGACAGGAAACCCAGAAATGGAGGAAGGTACAAAGCTCCAAGGTTCTCTTCCACTCTTGCATACACCTCTGTCCAGAAAGCCGTCCTTGGCCAAGGTCTTATTTAGTTAGGACACTACATTTTCCTCTGTGTTTCTGCGTTACTTCTAATAAACAATGCCTCTCTAACGAGGCCGGGCTGATGTTATTTTCCAGACATGACTGCCAAACCCACAGCAAAGTATGTAAAAAAAGTACACACACATCAAAGCGGACATATATATAAAAATATACATAAAATGGATGGAATAAGCTTTTTCTGCATAACAATAGCTTTGTTTCTGCCACATATATTTCTTCAGAGATGCAGCTTTTTACTTGTGGCAACTATCAGTACACTTGACATCTTCATATATCGCAAGCACAGACACACATACCGGGAGGCTGTGGCAGGTAGGCCCCAATTAATTTTGATCTCTTCTTTTCATATCCCTTCTGTGTGATGTCACCTGCCAAGAAAAGAAAAGGGAAATCAATAAGACGTGGATAAAGGCAGTGTCTAACTGCTTAAGAGCAGCACCATCAGCTTAGCCACCATTGCACTGTTTGTCTGTCTTGACAATTATAATGAACGAATGAAAAGCACAGTATGATCATTCCACACAGAAAAAAAACCCCTCATTTACGCCAGAGCCATCCTGACAAGTAAAAACCCAGCCTTGATTTATGCCAGCACCAGAGTCCAGCGGCACAGTTTTAAAACCATTTTGAGATGCTGTCACACAAGCTTTCAAAAGCTACAATGACCTTCATTAGGTTAATAAACAATGGATTATATAGAGTGCGTGGGCCAGTGGTGGCTGGCAAAACACATAGACTGATTAGCATTTTCTATCATTAATGGGATTTTTCTAATCAAGCATTAAGGCACAAAAGACTTGAAACTGCTGCTATATCATTTCTGCAATATAAATGATTTAGCTGATTTCTAAGCAATACTGAGAGGAACAAACCCAAGCCAAAACAAATCTACCACCGATCCACTAGAAAATAGTAGGATAAAGATTCTTTGTCTGACTTTCCAATTAAATCTAAGTAAGAAAATTTTGAAGATAAATGCATGAATTTCTTAAATTCAATTAATACACAACCCTTCACCGTGCTTGCAGTTTCCCCAGGTAACTTTTTTAAAATATAAGGATAAAAATACTTTTCTTTATAAAGTTTCCTAAAAGAAAGTGATGGGAATTGAGGTATGTAGAACAAAACATGTACTTTCAGTCTCTTAGAGTTAAGGAGAAGTTTGGCACTGAAGTTGTGATACAGTCCTGGCTCTGGAAACTTAGTTCTACCTTTAACAATCACAATACTTGTTTGAAAATAATTAAAATATCCAGATTCTTTTTTCCAAATGTGTGAAGATGTGCAGACACACACATTTAATGTCTCTGTATTAAATTAAATACAAGCTATGTCAGATGCTGAAGAATCATAGGTTTTTACAATTACAAGGCTTTAAAATAATCCCATACTCCCTGCCATTTCAATACGCATTATCTACCCTTCTAAGACCCATCAGGAAGTTGAAGTTCAGTTGCAACACTGGACTTGTATGCTTGTAAAAGGTCCAGGGATTAGGTGAGCAGAACCCCTAAAAAGAAGTGGAGCTTTGGCACTAAACTTGAGCTAGATACAGCAACACATGGCTGTTCATGCTCTTCCATCCCCATGTTCAACCTTCACCTAAGGAGACCGTTTGCCAAGAGGACTCGTACTCATTTCAGTCCCAGCCACTCTGGTAAATGGATGCTAAATTAGCAGCAGTGGGTACAGAGACTGTCCTGTGTCTCAGTCTGAAATCAATAACTATATAAAACACCTTTCAAAGTTGTCCCTCAACAGAAAACCTTTTCTTGGGGATGGTTCCAGTAAGCAATAACGAGGCAAAATTCTCCAGGCCTCTCCGCCCCTGTCCTGAGCCAACCTCTTGCCCCTGGATAAAAAACAGTGCTTAAAATAACACCTATCCTCTTCGTCACCACATCTCAAACTGCTCTACAAAAGAAGTCAAAGTGATTTTAAGTGAGGAAGGTGAGAGTGAAGCACTTCAAATGATAACCGTCCCATATTTACTCCGGGAAGAAGTGGCAGACTTGGCAAGAGGACCTGAGCTTTTAAAGTACAAACCCACTGACTCTTCAAGCACATTTCTTCCCATTTTGAATACTTCTGGCATGTATCCAAACTACTGGAACAGGCTCCCTCTCTACTGTATTCATCAGCTTCTCACAAACCAGACAGAAACTATAGACACCACTTCAGTAAAATATTTTACTGAAAAAAATGTTTATTTCTGTTTTAAAATTATAAAATATGATTTATTTTTTCTTTTAAAATTTTGCTAAACAAATCACCATTAATCTCCTGTGCTCATCAATACCAAATCTTTGCTCATTCCAGACACATCTTAATTTAAGGAAAAATTTTATTTTATGAGTTAATTGTTGTTCTTAAAGGAGAACAGATAAAGCCTCCGGAGAACCACAGCTCCACGGTGCTATGTGCAAGTTGCCAATGCCATTTTAAATAGGAAACCATTAACAACAGGTGCTTAACTATTGGTTACTCTACTGTTAGTTATTGGTTATGTACACACATGGTAGTACATGCACATGCAAATCGGAATCAAAAGCTATACATTCCAGACATTGCCCATGGAACTCACATCCATTCCTGCACTACACGTTTCTTCTAGTTTCTAAATCTATATTGTCCTTAACAGGAAGGAATGCAGAGGACAAGCAATTTCTTTGACACCGAAGTGGCAAAGATAACTATCAAACGTGACCTCCTGTCAATAATGTTTTCATTCAAATCAGTACCTAAACTCTTGAATTCCAGCATGTAAAGGAATAATTCTAAGAAGAAACAGTGGTGACTCCTTTCCCAGCCCACTATCTCATATAAAATATTTTTTTTTAAATCACCTATAAAATGATTTTCTGAGACAATTTAGCATGAAAATATTTAAACTTCCAGGAACAAACAGCAAAAACCATTTAGAATTATCACTAATCTTTATATAATTATGTCCATCATCACCCTGGTAACTAAGAAGCATGTAAAAGCAGAACATAAAATCATCATAATTTTCATTGCAGGATCACATTACGGTTCTGAGGTGGAAGGAAGTCAAGTGTATCATGTAGTTTTATTTATCAGGATTAATGGTGTTTGCATTCATTTGTATTTTTTCAGGTAGACTGACTTCAGAATATAAACAATAACTGATTAACCATTAAAATATTATTACATTATATGCAAAACTATTGCATTTCAATATAGGAAACACAGCTCACCAAAAGTTAAGTGAGCTTAAACTCTCCTCTTATCTTAAATTACCATTCACTCATTCACTCAGTTTTCTAAATGCAAGGCCTCTGGTCTGTGTCCTTCATTCCTTTCCAAATCAATGCAGTAATTTTACAAGTACTATCTGAGGAACAAACCCCTTTTCAGTCCACCTAGCTCATGTTCTTCCACAGTACAATACTGAATTTAGGCTTGGCATTGGAGAATATCAACAAGATTACAGGAACTACATTTCCTTGCAACGGGAATAGAGGATTTTTGCTACCTTTTTGTTTTTAATTAACCCTTCGTCTCTTGAAAAGCCAACAGAATCTCAGGGTTTTGCTTCATGTATTCGAACTCCACTTCAAAAGACAAGAACTACAATGTCTTTTGAGCAGACAGTACATGTTGGGTTTTCTATTTGCTACAGAACAAACTCTTCAAGCCCCTGCGAATTTAGATCTCCTCCTTGCAACGATCTCTAGATTGCTTCTCATTACACCTTTCCCTACTTTTGAGTGGCATTTCCAAGCCACAGTGCAACTCCTGGACACAAGGTGGTATGAGCAGGGGACAAGGCTGGCAGGGGGCTAAAGGAAAACGCCAGGCTGCGGATGAAGGGATGATGGAAGGGGTCCAGCACTAAGAGTACGCAGGAGGGGAAGGAACACGTGGTCTCCCTGGGACAAGACACCATCCTATAATGTTGGGCAGCTGAGAGGTGGCACCTCCATTCAGCAGCTCCCTGCAGGTCTCTGCGTGCCTTTCTCCTTTCTTGGCTCTCACCCATCCCCTGGCCGTGGCTCTGGTCCTGAGTACTCTGCCCTGCTTTGCTACTTCTCAGCTTTATACCATGGCTGGTCCCAAGTCCCTCCTCCTCCTCCTCGCTCCCTTCCTGCCAGGCTGCATTCACTTCACTGCACCCAAGGATTTCAGCCTCCTCTTTACATTGGCACTCTCCAGGTTGTTTTCCTCCAGACATGTTGCTCTTTCCTCCTCACCTCCATTGCCAATTTGTCAGGTTTCCACCATGGAGGGTCACAGATGTGTACTGTGTCCCAAGGGCAGTGAGGTACAGCAAAGCACAAGCCTGAGATCTGAGCCCACAAACAGTAAGCAAATTTTACTCTGATTTTTTTCCCTATCCGTATTTAAAATTGACAGTTAAGGACTTTCTGAACAAAAGGCATGCAGTACACTGATCCTCCTTCCACAAAACAAGCCCATTTCTTATTTTTAGTCTTTCAGAGTCTCTTCAGGCACAAGAGGGAAAATGGCAGTTCTGAAATGAAAGGGACAGCACCAATGAAAGACCATCCAGCCCTCCATGAAGAAGGTTGCCTGGCTGAGCTGAGTGCAAGCCCAGGGCTTTGGCACTCAGTAAATCAACTGTCACCTCTGTAAGTTGTGATTTGTGCCCCTGTTTCTGCAACCTCCCGAGCAGTGGATGGCAATGCTCTCCTACACTAGTGCTGGCAAACACGGGGTTTGTAGCTTTATTTAGCAAAGCCATGCTGTAGTGTAAATTCTTTTGACTGCCTCACCACAACTGCCACTGTTTGCCTCATACCCTCCATTTGCTTTGAAAATTTACTGTATTTTTCTCTTTTATTTAACAGAGTTTGATTTCTGCCTCTTTACAAAGATGACAGGGCAAAGCCAGGGGAGGCAGGTCAGAGCAATGTAAGCACAGCACGCACACTCCTCACAGGCGAGGAAGGACTCTGGGTAACAGAGAGCCCCTCGGGGTATTCCACAAGGCACTTGGAGGAGTAAGAAATGCCTGTAACTGTTGAAGTCATTGCCATTATCCCATCCCCTTTCCTGGCCCCTTCATCCATTTATGTGTCATGTCCTAGACTATCATGGACTTACCCCTTAAAATGAAAACAGTAAAAGGGCACATTTTAGGTCATCAGAAGAATATTGACTTTTTAGCATTTTGTTGACGGGAAGGTTATTAAATGTGAAAATGCTTCCACATGACAAATAGCTGTACAGTGCCACCCTTCTTTAAAGCATTCCCACTTTTAATAGAGGAGAGTGGTTAGAAACGCTGGTACCACAGACAAATAAGGTGCTGTGCTACTCTCATGAAAGTAAAACATTTCTAAGTTGATATAGTATAAAAGTTTCCCTTTCAACTGAAATACATATTAGCTGATCTATTACCACTTCCTGAACACAAACATGTCCAGCCCTGATGGACTGCTACCACGGTATGAACGGAATCTATTCCATCAAAAGATAATTGGGGGAAAAACGCTAAACCGATTACACAGGGAGGAAAAAAAAACCCTAAACCAAACGCCAACACAAGATAAATTTCACCAAATCTTCCATTTTTTTTTCTGGAAGATGCCAGTACTTTTTACCAATCTCAGCCTTGTATGGCACAGCACAGGTGAAGAGCTCACAACGAACACCCCGACTGCAATCCCCTTGTTCAGTGCAGTGAAAATGTTGTGTTCAGCAATCTCGAAGCCTGAGCGACGCTGCTGGTTTCCACCACACGTGCGTGTTTCAAAATGAAATTTCAGAGCAGGACTTTGAATTAGTTTAAGGCACTTACAGAAAACTCTGCCATGGGAAATAACGCAATCAATAACTCCTCTCAAACACAGACTAACTGAGAGCCCGCTGGTGAGTGCCTTTCCTTCGCCCATGATTTTCTGCCCTCTAAAGATTCAATTTTCTGTATGACTTGTTTATTGCTGATGACTCAAATTCAGTGTCAGCATCTTGGCAAGAGGGATTTGAATGAAACAAAGCTCCTCATAAAGAGAAGTGTGACTCATTTACTTCTCCCACTCATGATGCAGACAGCCTCCCTGTCTGGTCTCCCAAAAATACACCAAGAGACAAAGGATTTAATTTTGGATGGTGCAAGTACAGAGGTACCGAAACTGCACAAATAGCTCTCATGATATACATGAACACAAAAATATGCATCAGGAGCCGTTCTCTTTTCCTCTATCTTTTAAAAAAGATACTTAACCTCAGCAGCACCTTAGAAAACTACTCAGAACTGCAACGAAGAAACAAACTATGGCACTGAGCAGAAAAATTAATGGGATCCCACCCTAGCACTGCAAACAGAACCATCAATTACAGCAGTGCCCAAGTACCTTTAAGGGGAGCATGCTGCAGCTTAAAGGTTTCAATGATAATTTTACCCACATATAGATTAATTCTGCCCCCCCCGCCCCCAGGATACATTTTGTTCCTGTATGTTGCAAGCAAGGCAGAAAATGGCTGAATTTCAATGACAGATAAGGAAGAGTGCTCCACGTGTACTTTACAGCTTATAATGTTTTCTAAAGTGGCTTCTAATTCAGGAAAAAAAATATTTGAACAGATTATGCTATTAATAGATCAGGTAAACTGTATTAGCACTGCTGAAATAACAGATACAAGGTCTTTTGAATTTTGAACCTCTTCCCATTCAAAATAAGTAACCTTCTTCCCATTCTTTTGATAGACAAGATATATGTTGTGTGGTCTGCTAAATTATTAGTTTTAAATAAAACTCTGCATTTTTAAACAGTGAGTAGTAAATCATTTTACATAGAGGACATTTTTTAGTATCTCCACCTTGAATCCCAGAGGACCCCTTAATGAGTCTCCCCACTTACTCTGTGGTCTTAAAGTCTTCAGCGCATCCTTCCGATACCAGAAATATGTCTGGGCTTCAGGAGGTAGAAAAAAATTTAAAAACCCACCAAAACCTCCTTCAAAAAGGAACCCAAACCATCTAACTGAAGCCAATGAAGACAATCCTGAGGATTTTCTGACCCAGACCTTCTACTGTTTGGCCGAGCCGACTAGCAGCAGAGCTGCCAGCAGCGTGGCAGCTGGCCAGGAGCTGGTGGTGCTGCTGGGGACCCCGCTCCTCTGGAGCCGCGGGGCTGCGTGGTCCTCGGGCATCCCGGAGCTCCCCCAGAACAGAGGTTTTGTGCAGCACTACTTTTATGGCCTGGATTATTGTAAAGTAAACAGAGGCTGGTTGAACAGTGAAGGTTTCCATTCTCAGTGTCAAGAGTTTGTTTCATTATTTAAAGCTTTAACGAACACTTTATATAATGAAAGCAATCCTTGCCATTTTTGGAATGTTATGGGTGTTAGGACCCTTCATAATGTTGTTTTCCTTCCTTTATTGCTTTATAAGGCTTATAGGGCACCCTGGAAGTGTATATCCTTTCTGCAGCTGCTGGAAGCTCATCTTTCATCTCCCCACTCACTTTCCTGTTGCCTAGGAGGCATTTGCCTGTTCTAGTTATTCTCCCTGTTCTAGTTATTCTCCCCATCTCTAACACAAACTGCACAGAGTCAGATCCTGCTTGAGATAAAAATAAAGTACAACTCTGAAAAGCATGCTTAAGGAAACATTCCTGATAAATGTCATTTAACAGACAGGCTTTATAGTTCAAGTTTGAAACGCTCCACAAAGAAAGATAATCACAGCACTTGTCATTATTGAGAATTTACAGTTCAGAGCAAACCAGATATTTCCCTAAGTGCTGGACTGCGCTGGGTACTGTGCAGATTTGTGTCCCGTTTTTTTCCCAACACTGAAAATGTCCTGAAAAAACAACTAAGAGGAGTAGGAGGAGAAGGAGGAGGAGGAGGAATCCTGAACATGTAATAGATGCATGGAACCAAATTGAAAATACATTATCCGAACCAGTCTGTAAGCATATTTCATCCTCAGGGCAGAAAAATATATCCAGGCTTTCCAAAAGTAAACCCCTGCAATATCTGTGTGAAATGGTAAGATTGATTAATAGGGATATTTCTTATTTTGCCACTTCTCCAGGAAACAGCCTATGAAAATAACTCCCCTGCTTGTAGCCTTGCATTATTAACTATTTTTTCACTACTTTGGCCATCACTAAGTTTAACCAAAAAAGTCAATATGGGTTAAACCTTCTTGGAAGAGAACGCAACGCAAATACACCAAAAAGCAACAGATTCCTAAACCCATCATTCATCATTTTGCTTCTAGTGTTTTGATGCACCACAGTATAATTGCAGAGCTCTTCCCAAATTTCTATTCAGAACAGAAATTTGGAATTCCTATTTTCACATGCCTAGGAAGGAAGGCTGGCTTTTACCTGATACACTGTGATTTTCTCCCTTTTGACTTGGGTATGCCATCAAGTTTTTGTGTTTCAGATTGGTTACAGTAGTCAGGAATTGAAGCATTCCAGCACTACCTAAACTCATTTTATTTTACCCTCATATGGGTTAAAGACATTACATTGATATAAAAAATAGGTATTTAGAGCAGTTGTACCATAGTATTAGAAAGCCTAAATGTCCAAATGTCTTCCCACAGTTTTTGTAAAAATAGAACCAATTCTGTGGGGGAAAAAAAAGAGAAAGCCTTCATGAAAATGCAAATTTCCACATACTTTTGACAGCTGGATGCAAAGCAGGAAAGCCCGGATTTCTCAACTACCAGGAGGGAAAGTGAAGCAAGAAAACACTCCTTTTCAAACAATTAGAAGACCGCTAATGGTTATGGAAGGATATTGAGGAGACCTAAGTAGTTGAGAACAGGGACTTGAATTACCATAATGACTATGCTGAGTGACCATAACGTCTTTAAATATGCATCGCCTGGGAGACCATGGAGCTCAATAATCTGGTTTACCCTTTTAGTGCACACATTGTGTTACAGGACACATATGACTTAACACATGAATTAAACAAAAAGTAATCATTTATAAAGGGAAATGTAAGTGTCTTCCGTGGCAATATTCACATTTTTCTGTTGAAATGATAATGCTCCAGCTAATAAGTGACTTGCTACTACTCTCAATACAGCCCCTGAATCACGGGCTCCGTCCCCAGTGTTCAGGAACTACTAATGCCTGTTGCCCACCAATGCCTGATGCGCCCATCATCTGCCACCGCATTTCCAACAGCTGAAACACAACCCTACCATAAGCTCAGAATGCCCAAGCATAATTAAGGTGAACCATGTTATACGATGCTCGAGGAAGCCTCCAGACGTCTAAAAGTTCTGAAAACCAACTCTCCTGACAACCCAACCCACACCCCCTGTCACCAGTAACTCCAGTTCTTTTCTCAAGCTTCCAAACTAAAGTAACCTAATTTCTTTGAAGAAAATCTGAAGTATACAAACACCATAATTTTAAAAGCTTACAAAGGGAATGATGACCTCAAACACTCAGCTCTGCTATGCAAGAACAGCAGGGCAAAGGGAGCACCCTTCCTCTGAGTAATGAGCGCTCCAGCAACACTGAACAGCTGCTTACATCTTGTCTGTCTCAGCAAATTTTTAACTGTTCTGTGCAAAATAAAAATACTTTAGAGTTCCCTTCTTAGAATGCCCTCTGAGAGATGGATTTACTGGTGAGGTGAGATGCTGCTTCAAATGTCTGGAGGAGAAAGGGAATTTAGTTTTATGAGCTCTAACACGTGCATTAAATGAAGGAGTCTTCTCCGGTCGTATTTAGTGAGACAGGCTGGAGATGGTCCAAAGCACAGAATAGATCACCTAAATTTTCCAACACCACACCTCCTTCTACAGTATTTCCTCTTGGCTTTCAGTTATGTTCTTGCTAAGATGGCTGTGATGGACCCTAGTGTTATTTTGCCTGGGAACACAGGTATCATTAAGCAGAAGAGCACTTACACCTTAGAAACAGGAAGAGTTGCCATTCAGGTGTGTCTTACACATCTAACCAACATTCTCTGACCCATACCCAAATCCAGTACAAAATTGTGTTACTTTCACACTGTTGAAAAGTAATTATTACTTTTAGACACAGAAAACATCACATGCAGAATCTATTTCTGAACTATAAACCGAAACTTTGTGCCTCAGAACATCACTTCAGCACACCAGACACCAGCTGGGAAGCAGATCAACTGAACCCACTGCTGACCACTGAGACACAACGCTGCAGCTGCACAAGGAATGAACAAAGCAACCTGAAAGTGATGCTTTCACTGAAGAAGTAGTGTGGAGGGAAGGCCAGTACTTTTATTTATAAATCTCACTGCTCATTTTCACCTGAAGAAAAAGCGACCCCTCATTTTACTAACCTTATCCTTCAGAAGGTCTGAAAATGTATCAGGCAGGTACACAGCAATTTCAGATGGGCTCCTTTTTTTTTTTATTCCAAGAAGTTACAGAATCCTCTTTAACTTTTTTTGCATTTTTTCCCACTGATTTGCATCTTTTCAACTTGAAATAATTCTTTTGCCTTTCACCCTGTACCACAGGCTTTCCTGGCCTCCAGGCAGACAAACTTCATGTGTCTACAGAAAGTGAGTTACCTTAACAAAGACAGAGACCAGGCAGGCCTTGTACAACGTACCTCACCAAAGGTAACTTGGGTTGCATTGTATCAGGTTCCCCATTTACCTCCCTGTTTTTCACTAAATTCCCTTCAAAATGCACCTGTGGTATCCCCCTCAATTAAAATCAGACATGTGGATCTGATCACCTTTTCTTCCCGCTCCTAGACATCATTTGTAGTCATGACTCATAAACCTCACATTTATTATTTGAAAATTACAAATTCTTACCAGTGGACTTTCTCCCACCAGTATTTTTATTTTTGGTACTCCAGTTATACTACCTAGTTTCCTACTTCAGCAAATCAAATTGAGTTTTTCTTCTGCTGTGATTGATGTGTAATAACATCTATCCGAATGGTTTCCAGAAAGTTAAAGCCTTCCCAAACGGCACGGTTCCTGGAGTTATTTATTTTCCTTCTAACCTGGGGTAGCTAAATATTCACCACAATTAATTTGCAATTCAAAGAAAACACAGTTCAGGTTTTAAACCAAATCTGGGCCTCAAAACTAAGGAAGATGTATGCAGAGCAAATTGTTCTATCTCCAATTATAAATTTTAGAATTTGCCTGTCCTGGTAATGCGGAGTAAATGAAATCTGTCTCTGGTCTCAGGAAATCAAAAAAATTAATCCTTATTTTGCAGCCTGCAAATGCAATTTAGGCTGATATTTTAAAATACATTTTGTTGACAGCTTATTTGATCCAACAGCCAGATACGATAAAACGAACAGCTATTTAAAGGCACCCGCAATATGTGAGCTGCGATACATGTTAATAAGGTACCCAGATCGCTTCATCTTTTCTAGGCAAAAAACTACATTTGCAAACTGTTGGTAGCATAATTTCTGCATGAACCAAAGTCCTGAAATTCCACTCTTAAAAAGAAATAACCTAAAATGTATTCATGTCGTTTTCCCACTTTGTTCCAGAAGGACCTCAAACAGCAAGATGAATTAGCATCATCTGGTTACTCGACTCGATTCCAAGCATGTTACTAAAAGAACAGAAAAGCCCAAAAGCAGCTCGCTGTTCTCCTGCTATGTGGGCAAAGGGTTTATGAAGCACTGGAAATATGCATCCTTTGACTCAAGGACTTCCATTACCCAAAGGCTGACTCAGATCCTAACTCTCTTAAGCCTGCAAAACAACTCCAAAGGAAAAATAGTTGCATGCCTTCAATTACCTCACAACACGATCGATGTCCCTGTTCCACACAGCTTTCACAATATTTGACAATTCCATTTTTTCCCTGCTGTAGCACCTCCAAAGGCTCCTAAAGGTCCGGGACATTATTACAGACCTAATGTGACAGCTCATACTGATGTTAGCACAGAGCAGCTGTTCTCATCCGAGGCATTGCCCTCCAGTGCCTGTGAAATATGGCACTTGGAAATCCCCAAATTCCTTCTAGGTCCGAGGCACACATTTCTGTGCACTTGGAAAATCAGATCTCTATACTCTCATCCTTCGTATTTTGCATTTCCAGCTTACAACTACTCTTGATCAAGCTGTAGAAATTTGTTGCAATAAGCCAGATCTGCAAATATTTTCTTCCTTAGTTTTGAGTTCATAATTTATAACAAGGTCATCTTCTGATTTCTGTAGCTTTTTCCCTTAAATTTCAACAGTAATAACATTTTGCAAACCCAAAAGTATCCACTGCTTTCACATCTTTGTTAAATCCTTTCATGCAACAGAGTGCTCTTTTGTAAAAGAAGCTGGAATTAAATCATAGCTATACTGAATAAAATAAAAGCAAGCAAACTTTTACTGAGTAGTGTTTGTTTTCATCTGTACCAGAAGCCAAAACTAGCAACACCTTTCTAACAGGCAGGCATTAGCAAAGGTCATTTCCCAAGGCGATGAAGTTCAGCACTTGAGTTTGGCTTTCACAGAAAGGGACAGTGGTTTGGACCTAGCAGTTTTTGAGAGAAGCCACGAATGCATTTTTGTATCACTACATCAAAACAGGTACTGTTCTGCTCTTGTTCTTTGATTGTCATGAGCTGACAGGTAGCTAATAATTATCACAAATGTTCCTTAATTCACTGGTTTGCAGGAATTCTCATTGCAGCTTAGTTCATTTGGTGGATCTGTGGGTAAATCAGAAGCCTGAGGACCAAAGGAACACCAGTAACGTTACCAGTAAAGTTACCAAAGCCATCAGTCCATTTGTGTTTACAGTTACAACACAGTTATACTTTAGAAGTGCCAATGAAGATCACTTAACATGCCAAAAAGAGACTTCATTTAATACTCTGTTCTTAAGTCCTAGCTGGGAAAGAGGACCAGCAGAGCCTGGGAAGGCAGCCACTTTAAAGAAATTAAGAATTAAGATAGGATTTACAACCTCTTGTGAAAATACACGAAGCACTGACTTTTCAGGGCAATTCAGACATCACATACACGTAGATTGTTTTGGACAGCAATGCACCAACGTGCCCACACTTGTACACTGAAATCCAAGACCTGCAGCCCTGCAAACTGCGTCTTCAAGCACCTATCTGGCAGCCAAACACAGCAATCCACAACCTGAGTGCTCAGACCGGTTGGGCAGCTGTCCACTTAGTCCTGACAAAACATGGATGAAGAATCAGCTGAAGCTGTACCTTTGCTTGCTGTCCTACACAAGGAGCGCCACAGGTCCAACCAGGCCTCCTCTGGCTTGGTCTGCACCAGCAAAGGAACACACACCTACTCAGATCAGCTGGTGGCCCCGGTAATACGTAAGAGATGGCTCGACCGCCCTGCAATACCAGGCACAAACCGTGCTTCCACTTGGTTCTGCTTCTTTCTTATCCAGACTTGGTACTTTACTCTTTCCTCTCTACTTTCCAGCGGGCTCTCGTGCTGCAAGGCTGTGCCAGAATCACATTTCCAGTGATCTTCACCCTTTCCTGCTTTGCAAATCATCAGCTGCTCAGCATTGCTTCGGGTCACAGGTGGCTGCGTCCAGGTGGCCACGCACCACTTGAGCCCTGGCCAGCCACACTCAGAACTGATGACCCTGGAGCTGCATTGCAAGGGTCTTTAATCACCCCTTTGCTGTTTAATGCTCACAAGGCTTATAATCTATTTTAAATTTACCTTTATGAATCATCTGCACTGTCAGATACTGCTCATCCCAATATCCTCATGCATCAGCTAAGGCTCTCCCTGGCCCAGGCTGACTTCAGACCTTGCAACTGTTCCCTTCTGCTGGCAGCCTGAGAAGTCTTGCTGCCCAGCCCCATAGGAATGCCTCGTGTCACGTCACCACTACTACACGAATTCTTATCATGGTAGCACAGCAAAGCCTATCTCCCCATCTGAAAATCTCACTTTTCATTACAGTCTCCATTTTTAGAACTCAAACATGGGCAGCACAACTAGAATCAGGATGTTTCTGTTAACTATATGGAGATCCCCACCCTCGTTACAGACTTAAAATAGTGAAAGGCATCTGAAAACCTGCACATGTAACACAGGAAGATACACAAGACAAAAAATGGCATTTGTGGCTTCTCTAGTAACGTCACTCTTTGGATGTCTGAAGAGGTAGTTGTTAATCTTCATGGCTGGAAGTGCATAAGAAACAAAGGAATGATCACACTAGATCCATTCCAAAGCGCCTTCATATCTTTCAGAACTTAAAGTGGTTGCTACTCAGTTACCTTAGAGTAAGGTAAAAAGTTTGAAGAGGAAAGCATAAATAATCTATGCTCCCTCTCCTTAAAGTGTAGTTTGACTAAAACTACATTTTTATTAGAGACTCCCTAAAACCTCAGAGCAAGACATAGAAAAAACCCTCTGGCTTCCACTGCTACAGCTCAGAGTATCTTTTGCTGCCCAAATAAAACTGGAATCCCATTTTGGATCTTGCTCAAGTCTTAGCTGAAGTCTTGGCCTCAATAACTTTCTATGAAGAATTAGTTCCACAATGTAATTTCACTCGGTGTGAATTTGCCAACTTTTAAGTTAATTAAATATCCCCCTACCCTCTGCCATGAAAAGTTCATGACATACCTTCTCTGCAGTACTCATTACTTGACACACTTTTTGTCAGTTCCTCCTCATTTGGCTCTTTGCACTGTAATTAATTCCAGATTTTCAACATGCCGTTCATCACTTCATCCTGCTGTCACAGCGACAAGGTGGTTCCCCATGGGCAAGGCGATGGGTAGTGCTCGGAGAAGCACTCAGCACTCCAGCCTGGGGTCTCCCAGTACTCCTGGTATGCAGCTCCCAGCCACCAGCCCTGCACTGGACTGCTCACTTACACCAACTACTGACATCTATGCTCACATAAGAACTCTAACTACAAACCTTTAGCCCACAGGAAGCTTTATACAAGATATTATCAGTTCCCAAAAGCAGACATTAGAAACGTTTAACTGAGGACACTTGACAGATCTGGTTTTACAGTAAGGTTAAGACACAGGCAGTCCAAGGCCAGAGGTTTAAAAGAAAAATAGAAATTACTCATCCTGACACAGAGATTCCACACAGAACATGCTTGGAGTACTTCGCACGTCAGAATAAAAACAAACCTTCTCCTTTGAAATTTGTGATATTGTACGTATTGTTTAATTCCATATTATATCTATTTATATTTTAATAAATAAAAGCCTTCCCTATGGTGCTTGAGATTTTAGGACCATCAATCATTATGTCCTTGTTAGGACTGAGTTTTTCTGTTGCTTGGTTGTTTTTTGCTGCTTTAAGCTCCCCCCTCTGTTTTCCTTGGCTACCTACTTGTGACTTCTAAGGGCTCTTATGTAAAAACCACTTTTTCTTCAGGACAGCACAACTTCTTTGGTTCTTTTCAGTCTGAACATCCACTTCAGTCTAAGCCTACCTTGTTTGAAAATATGAAAACCAGAGGAGTAAGAGGGTTGAAGAGATTGCAAAAACAAAGACATGTTTTTCCTTCCTCAAGGAAGAAAGAAGGCTCTAGTTAATAATAAAAGAAAGAGTCCCTTTCCCCCTGTTTCTTCTGCGGATTCTGTTCCCAGTCTTTCAACAACAAAAGTACTGTTGCATGTACCACACTCTCACTAACCCCTGCCCTAAAATTTCTCTCCAGAAAGTGGGTAATGTAGTGGCTGATGTATAAATATTTCTAAAGGCCTTAGTATTCTGTGATTTTAAATCTGATAAGCACATACTATTTCCTTTAATTTCTCTGAAATGCAATACATACATGTATATATATATATAAAATATATAATGCAGGAGACTGAAACCCGAGAGACTCCAGAGTTGAAACTAGACAGAGACTAGCAGGCCAAAACAGAACAACAGCATGTCTTCTCCCCAGTGGCTATCAATTTCTTTCTTGTTTAAGAAGCTGGAAGAAACAATTGCAGAACAATTTCCATTTAACTCTGAAAAGCAGCACAGCCATGCCTCTACACCCAAAATACTTGCTGGTTTCTTTAGACATGGCGGCTCCTACGCAAGAGTTCTGCCGTGAAAAATCAGGTTGAATTCAGGAGGTAGCTCTGTAGGCATCTTTACTTGCCAGTGGGCCATTGCTGGTAATAGCTGAGGGAAGGACCATGAACAACAAGGATACAAGTCTAGATTTAAATAGATATATATACATATTGACTACACTGGTTTTATTAGGTTAAGTTCCTGCCTGCTAAAACAGCTTCAGTACATCTAAAAGCTCCGAGGAACAAACACTGAAATGTCTTTCTGCTAATAATATTGATTTACAAAACTGAGGCTCTGACTTCTTCAGACAGAGAAAGCCCTCACGTTGCGGTGCTGTATGAGCACTTTTCTCTGCAGCTTCTAAGTACCACTGTAATATAAAGAATGCATAATAACAAACAGCACATTTGTACCTCCACAATGAAAAAACACTTCTCCTGACTTTCTGTAAATGGGGCTGCGTATACATTTTTACTCTTTAACCTCAGCAAGCTGTGTGTCAAACAGCCCTTTAAAAAATCACAAGTTTCTGCCAAGTCAGGCACTGCATAATGGCTTACTTCAGAAGTTACACTCTGCATACATATGTATGAAGAAATTACAGAAAAAAGCAGCTCAGCTTATTTGTCTTTTGGTCACCTAATCAAAAAGGTGATTGGATTTATTTTTAACGTATCAATGAAGTCACTGGAGTGCAATCACTTTTCTTTTTTTTTCCTCTTTTGATGTGACAGGTGAGTGACCTTCGCCATGGACTTAACGTAATGAAAGACAAGCCTGTGTTCCCTCCAGGTACACCAAGGCCATGCATCACGTCTGCCTGTTTATGCAGGGAATACCAGATGCGTTGCAGCAGCACTCCCTTTCTTTCCACTCTCAGAGCATTTAAAGAGGTGAGGTCAGAGGGATTCCTGCTATGCATGATCTGAAGGAGATACAGCAAGGTATCCTTCACTTCTCAAGGGACATGACTGCCCTGACATGGCCAAAGCACTCAATGCTAAATGTGAAGATTACAGGGTGAGACACAGACATAAAACCCCAACATGCACTCCCTGAAATTTAACTCATTTCTTTGACTGGAAGACTGCCCTGGGTCTGCCCCAAGTCTCACTACCACCTTCTCTCTTCCAAAACTTTGTGCTTGATACCATCCTCCTTGTTTTAAGAATTACTCTTCCCCATAAAAGTCAGTTCATTGTACTTCCTTCAGGACTACATCAGAGTGTACCCACAACTACCTCCCTCGACCTTCTCTCTTCACTGTGCAGAAAAGGGCACTGCTGGCTTTGTCTCAGAACTTGCAGGTGGTCCCTGCTGGATCCTCCCATGGGTCGCAGTGCCATTACTACTTGGGATTACACAGGAGCCAAACTTCCAACCCCAAATCTGCAAGCAGGCACTGCTTCCAACTGTGAGGTTTCCACACTGAGTCAGTGACCTGACTCTGTGCTCCTGAAGCAGCAACCTTGTCAGTTCCCTCTCCTCACACAGCAATGGCAAGGCATGGCTAACCCCACTGGTGGGTCTTCAGAGATGGATTCACTACGTGTTGCTCCCACACAGTGTGTTTGCAGTTCCAGCACATCTACTAACTATGGTAAATCCTAGAAGGATCCTCAGGTAAGCAGGGTCCTTACTCACCTGGGTCCCTCACCAGCATAGGACTAACAGAATCTCGTAAAACTTGGGCTGCAGCCTCCTGCAAAGCCATGGGCTCCACTGGCTGTCCGTAAGAGTGGAAAGTGCATCTATTTCATTATATATTTATTACATAAAATTAAATATACAAATAACAATAAATCAATGCATTATTCATACTAAATGGACATAAGTAAAAGAGTAATGGGAACTTCCTGGTACAGTTGTCTGGCGTCAAGGAAATCTGAAATACAGCGCCCAGGTACACTTAAAAACAGAGCAAAGCTGCCTCATGTTCTAGGACAGGGAGGAACAGAAGGACAGGGAGAACCTAGATGTTAACTTCGGGACCCAAAAGGCATTAAACCATCTCCTTTTAACCTCAGCCCATTCTCTTTCAGCTACAGACAGATAACCTTCAGCCTGCTCTCACTGTACCCCATTCAGGCCAATCTGAAAGACATTAAGAGCAGAACTCTGCTGCTACCCCCTCCTTAAACTTTAAAGCAAGACACGGGATAAAGTCGTGGTTCTGGCTGAGAAAAATGAGCTGCATGGGTAGAGAGCTCAGGAGAGCGATGGAGAAGGATTGCAGATCTGTGAACCTCAGCAAACACCACTTTTCCTCTTTTGTTCATGAAAATTCAAGAGGTGGCAAAGCTTCAATAACAATGTTACATGGGACAACATGAAGGCTGGCTATGTTGGCATTTATACAAACCTCATTTAGAATGACATTTCCTCTTCTTTCAGTTACAGCCCCTGTTTCTTGCAAGCAGCAAGCCCAGTATGGACTCAAAAAAACAGCCTCTGAAAGCTCAGCTTTCTGTGTACAGTTGGGTAGTTACTAGCATGTGTAATTTGCTCTCACAGAAACAAATGCTAGAATGCTTGAAAAATGTGACTTAATTTTGGGATGTGAATGAGTTTTCCTATGTAAGTCTCTATATACAATTTATATGTTATTACTTCTAAAACCCAGAAACTACTGCTGCATCTAGTTCCTGTTCCAGAGTGAATACTGAGATTTATACTCCAAATTTTACCATGATGTGACACAACGGAACCGCTCTAACTTCCCCTCCTGGTTTTATTAACAACAGAGGTCTTTTGACCACGTTACACTTGGCATTTAAGATGGATGCAAAACCACGGATGCACTTACTGACCATGGAATAAAATAAATGAAACTATAGACAGTGAAAAAAGGTTTCCCCACACTTGACAAACCCATGTAAGGTCATACGTGCAGAAAGCTTTTCATGTTACTCATCACAGTTCTATCTCGTAAGATGAAAAATAAGGAAGATGATTTATCCCCAAACTCCTACCTCTCTGGCACCCAACCGTAGTGCCATAAATTTGATGGCAAATCACCATTTTACATAAATCTACCTTTAGTTGCTCCAGAGAATGAACAGGGAAATTCTGCTTTCAGGAGCACTTTCATTGCTCTTCTGTATATGACAGTGACAACATCCCATTTCAAATGTTTCCATCTAAAGTAGTGAGTGACTATCAATCAACATCATAGCACCATATCCTCTTGTTATACTTATTTTAGTTCATGGGGAAATAAAACAAGTGTGACTTGGCAAAAGTCATGAAGACAGTCCACAGCAGTGAGCTGACTGTTGATCTCCATCTATTGTTACCCATTCTATTAACTTTTTTGAAAGCAGAAGATTCCTAAGAACATGATGTTTCCTGTCCTTTCTGATAATTAAATGGATTCTGCATTCCCTTCTTCTTGCTCTCTTAGGTCACCAGGCTATGAAAACAGCTTGTTACATGTGAGCAAAAAAGGAAGCATGGAGAACACATGTTGAATTTGGCTGGACTGAGGCTGCACATCTTTCTGAAGTAGAGAGGCTGGTGACTGCTTGGGCCCCACTGATTTTCCTTCTGACCAACATGGTCTTTCTGACTAACACCTGACGATGCTCTTCTCTAGTCCTGGCAAGGTTGGTTGTATAGCTATCTCCCCTGTGGTTTTGTCGGCAAAAGCTATAGTACAAAGAGCAATTCCATTAACGACAGAGATTCACATCTCTGGAAAAAGGAATTGTCCCAAGAGGTTGCATCCAAAAGTCTCCTCCACAGTGAACAGCGTTAAATACTAAGCTGTGGTGAACACCACCGTCTGGGAAAAGAACATTTAAAGCAATATGAAACATCACTTTTACTTATCTCTTTTATGTAAGTGTACCTACTGCAATTCAAGAAGAGAAAAATGTGTGAATTGTTGGGATTCAGCCTATGAGATACAGTCAGAAGTAACCAGAAGCTAAACCCAAACAGATATGAGCAATCATTAGGATGGAATGGGGAACCTCATACCTACAACATCACATAAATTCATGGTGAGCCCCATCTGGCAACGCACTTAGTGGCAGTCATCTCACCTCTGAGAGGACACATCAAGGAGATAACAATAGTAAAGATGAACAGACCTGTGGAAACATCTCTGTGAACTGATAGTCAATGAAGACAAGTTCCCTCCAGGAAATATGACAGATTTCTGTAAAATCATGAACGGCAGGTATGTGGCGATACAAGGCTTTCCATTTAGCAAAAGAGGAAACATGGGTGCCCCAAGGAAACCATCAAGAAGCAGATTTTAAAGACATTTTTAAAAATATTACTGCTTTTCCTAGCACTTAGCTCCCATATGGAACTGATTGCTCCAGCAGGTTGTAAAGGACAACATAAGATTTACTACAAAAGGGGATACTCACAGACACATGTTGGACTGGACATAAAAGAATTTCTGCCTCTTACTTTCAGAAACTAGGAGACTCTATGAGGGTCAGAATCACATTACACCTGACTTGTGCTATATTTTTCCCCTAATCATTCGTAACTAGTGGGTGATGGAGCAGAGACAGGTTACTGATGAGATAAGCGGTATCTCCTGGCTCCTCCCCTCTCCAGAACCCACATTCAGCCATAGCACAGTGTGGAAGCTGCTGTTTGCACTGGCTCATGTTCTCCTTAAAATGGGTAAAGATCTACTGCCACTGACCAGGGAGCCCCATCAAGAAGCCTGCAGCCCCTAGCAGATACCATCTGAATCCATGCTAAGTGGATCTCAGGTACCATTTGGAGAAGGTTGTCACCACCTCTCATCCATCATCTCCCCTCAGCAGTGTGTGCGAGGTCAGTGGTGAAAAGGAATGAGTCACGTGGCCACACGGACACCGACATCAAACTGCCAGGACTCAGTTTAAGAAGAAGCAGGAACAAACAGCCATCCATTTTCTCCACGGTGTCTCTATGAGGGAGTAATTGCTCCCCTTCCCTTGGAGATGATGCAAATCAAGCTTTCAGTCTTCCAAGAAGTGGAGAGTTAGAGGGACACATGGCTATTCGTGTTATTCAGGGCACAACTGTTCCATTAAGCAAGAAGACCAACCATAGCAATTAGGCACAGGAATTCCTGCTACATGTGTAGGATTTGGGCATTTCTGGCAAATGAAGGTGAATATAAATTAACGTGCACATTAATCACACATTAGATCTGCAATCTAAACTAGCAGGTATGTTCATTCTGTATATGAACATACTCTTGAAGCTGCAGGGTACTAATTTAAAAGACAAGCAATTCAAAGCTGCCTTGGTTGACACTGCAGGTAATGAGATTTTTTTTTCCCCTGACATCTTCTTTTTCATCTTACCTCATAGCTAAATAATTTAGTATATTTTTAAATATATATATAAGCATTCTAAACAGTAAGCTGTGTATGACCTACTTATTTTGAGTTTCTGATTTAAAAATAGGTATTCCAGGAAAAAATATTTCCTACGCAATTGTCAACAGAAGGAAGTTGATTTAATCCATGAAACAAAGACTTGTGAAGGTGAGACACGCTCACCAGTAATCACCAGAAATCTTTTGAACTGCACTGCAGGACTTGTTCTGAGAAAGGAGTTTTCAATTAAAAAACAACATTTCCCATGTGACTCTTATCAGTCACCAAAGCACATGACAGCTTCAGCTGGTATTGGTATCAGTGCAGTGGCCCCACAAAGGAGGTTGGATGTGCAACTCGTACCTAATTGGCTTGATTGTAGGTATTTGCATATATGTAAAGCACAGGCTGATGTGAAGATTTCATCAGAATGAAACGGAGGTGTCTGCATTCTCTGTATATGACCAAAGCTGTGAGGACACTCAAAGACTTCAAGGTAATGAGCATCTTTTAACACTTTCACAGCCTCTGCTGAGTGCACAAACAGATCGGTGGGACAGCTGTGGAACCTGGACCGTCTCCAGGGTTCATTCCTGCTCTGTAGTTACTCTGCTCATGCCCTCCTTCCCATCCGCAGAAAAAAAAGCAAAAAAATATAAATCAGCTGAGTCAATTATAAAAGATTTCAAGGCTGTTGGAAAACAGTCCAAGTACTTAAATTACAAGAGGCTTCTAAAGGCCCTTTGAAGTCTGCAGAGGAAGTCTGTGGAGCCTCCACGGCAGTGCCTCAGAAAGCATGCCTGCGGGATGGGGAGCTGGCAGGACAGGGAGTGTGACCACTCTGGGGGGAAACCGCCCAAGGAACTGGTCAGAAGGTTGGAAGAAAAAGAAGAAGAAAAAAAAGTTATTATATATAGTGGGTAGCCATTCTGAAAGTCTCTCTCCCCCTCACTGCTGAGCTATGAGATGGCTCAGAACAAACCCCAGGCTACCTCTGAGATGCTCATGCACAGGATCACTGGGAAAGGAAGTCCCGTGTCTGACAAAGGCATCCCATTAGCAAACCTCCTCGCTCCTTCCAAAAACAAGAGAGGGCTGGGAAAGCCACCTTCTGCTGTACAATCTCCACTTAAACCACCAAAACTAGCAAACCAGTAAGAATTCATTCTGAGTTGAGCAGGCAGCTTTAGGAAGGTATAATTACCTCAAACAGCCCTACAGAGCCCGGCAATGGTTGCAGCAGGTACCACTGATTTAGGATAAAGCTCTGACAAGGATAGGAAATCCTCCCCTTGTTGCTTTATACAATAGACTGACAGAGCTTTTTGATTTTGTGGAGATGCACAAGCTTTCAGACCCGCACCAGTTCACGCACCCGCGCCTGGCTGCCTGCACCAGTGCCCACATCAGTGCTGGGAGAGTTCCTGAAGGCAGCACTGAGTGAAAGAGGGAAACAGCTGAACATAACCTGCCTGTGTTACCAGGCAAAGTTTGGAGCCAGCATGCTTAGGAAGGACAGATGTGCACTCAAGAGTAAACTGAGATTGGGAATACAAGAACTGAAAGCAGTTAGAAACGAAGTGAAGCTGGTTTCACTGGTATTACAGCACTTAATTCTATCTGCTTCCTGCATGTAGGATAGATGGTGTTGGATCAGGATGACATTTTTCTCCATTAAAGAACTTAAAAACGGTGCACCTCACAAAATTAAAATCCAGGAGATTTGGAATATTTCTAGATTATATGGGTTCATTTGATATAGTTTGCCAACCCCTTTCATATCTTACTTGAAAACATAAAATACAAGCCACAGAGGAGTAGGCAACTGAAGTAAAACGAGAACTGCAACTACTGCCAAGTTTAAGAGAGTTTGATTTTGAAAAATAAAGACAGACACCTAAAAGCCCATTCCTGGCTTTTCTTGTTCAGAAAGCGAGTGATTTTCCAAGCTACACTGGATTTAAGATTTTAACAAAACTATGCTGAAAGCAGTAACAAGGTTACAGTTGGGAACATTAAAGTTTGTAAGCAGGCAAAAGAAAACTATAGGCTATTACCAAAATGTTTGTCAAGAAGGTTTAAAGTGGAGAACATGCATTTTATCAGACATTGAAGCATGACTTCCAGCCTACACTTCAGAAACAAAAGGTAAAGCATTTCCAAAACATCTCTTGACTAACACTTACCAAGAAACAAAAGACAAAACCACGCAAAGGGTTAGCCTCTCTCTGCACCTCTGGACCACGAAAACTGAGGGGTTATTACAGAAAGTCATTTGGGTAAGGAAGCAATTAAAATAAATGGTTTAGATCTTTCTTTCGAGTCAATGGTTTCAATAACTCAGAAATTGTTTGACCTCCCCCATCTCTGTGCAAGACTAAAATAGCAGCTTAGAGTTTCAGAGTTCTCTCAGAAACATTATTTTGCCTACAGGATTTTTTCCTTTTTACTGCAATGCAATAAAAATAACCCCGATCTGATATAGAAAAAGGGGGCAGAAGTATTTCAGATAGTCACTAACCCTTCTTTCAAGTGGTTCACTGCAATAAAATGTTGAAATGGGAATGCACAGTGCAATTTTACATGGTGAAGCCCTGCCCACCTGCCAGCTCCTTCTGCAGACAGAGGAGTCCGAAGAAGAGTCATGGAGTGAAAATGAAGCCCAGGAATTTTGCAGGGGGAACAAATCAACCACCACACCCTGAAATTAGAAAATATGTTTGTGTTGTGTGCATGTGTTTCCACAACATCTAAATCTCTAAAATGGCTTCAATGATTGCTCAAAACTCGATGTTTCCCCTTCAAGCAGTGTGCCAGGAGCTGGTCTGGGTACCCCTCCCCACAGTGACAACCAGGGTCTTGCAAAAGCCTGTGCCAGAGCCAGACACAAAGGCTTCCAAGCAATCCAGGCAGACATCGACATGTGCCTCGGCTGTGTGCTTGTCCATGCACATGTGGCTGCTCTGCTGGGAATTTAAATAGGAAGTTTTGTGCATTCTGCCTGTGAAGCCTCCAGCAAATTGAGCTGTGGCTGCAGAGCAGCATCTCTGGCAGTCTTTGCAGTGCTGCCTGTACAGGGCTGGGGCACGAACTCCAGCACAGGGCTGCTGATGGTGCCAGCTGGCAGGCTTTGGCACAGTGGTGGGGATGGTGGGATAACAGCACACAAAAGGCCTTGCCTCCACCAGGCACCGGAGACAAGGCACCAGGTTTTTCTCCTTCACTCTCACCCTCCTGGTGCCTTGTGCCAGGGTACCAAACACAGGGAAAATCCTTCCTTGTGTCCCAACCCTTTGAACTGGAGGAAGAAGACCAGCAACACCCAGTTGCACATAAATCCTCCTGCCATCAGGCCAAGGAGGACCATAGGAGCCCAAGCTCCAAGTGCTTGGAGATGGCCAGTCCCTCCTCCTGAGATCATTCGCCCTGCAGGCAGGCCAGAATAGAGTAGGCAAGAATTTACAGTGGTTATCATGGAAATTTCCCACAATAGCTTTTACCACAGGGTAACAATAGTGTCCTATGAGAAATTAAAGCTTATTTGAGCTGGGTGATTTGCCAGCTTGGAAAACAATGAACCTCTTTAGCAAAGGCGAGGTGTAATTTACAGCTTTCTGCAACCAGCAAGGATGGTCCTTCCTCCAGACCCCTCATTTAATCCAGGCGTGATGCAAACAGCCCCTGGCGGGAATGCCCGGCTCCCTCCACCCCGCACAGGGAGCAACTTGGAACCATGGGCTGGAAAAACAACAGCTTCTGCTCGGAAACAATGCTGCCTTCATCACCCCAAAACTGACGTCTCCCTGTCCCAGCACAGGTTTCTCCCTCCCTGTCACACGAGACAGAGCCCCAGTGTGCCCGTTGTTAGCAGGACCTTTCCCAAACAGAAGCCCAGTCAACTTGCGAGGTCAGCTGCCTCTCCTGAGGGCATGGAGAAAACGAGAACTCCTGCTCCCTGTCCCCTGCAAGCACCGGGTGTCACCGGTGGGATTTGTCCAGGGCTGATCCCTCCTGGCTGCAGCTTTGGGGAGCTGCACCAGGGAATAAAAGCACACACAGACACAGGGGGAGTCATATGTACTGAAGCGGATGAGGACCAGAGCTGCTCCATGCAGTACTGTTTAGAGCTTAGGTGAGAAGAGTGGAGAGAGCCCTCAACATCTTCCCTTCCAAACACCTCCTAAGAAAAAATCCCAAACTGTTGGAAAAGTCCAATGGGAAATTATTATATTAAGAAGAATTAGGTGGGCATTTAAAGCCTGTAACCCAGAGCCCAGCAATACCCAGTTCTATTAGAAGAGTCCCACCTTCTCTGGGAGCTGGGATAGGGACTGAGGAATCATCACAGGATTTCTCTCATCACTCTTCTGCCTTAAGCTTTCCCCTGTGCTTTTCACTGGCAAGAACACTCCAAGACTGGCATTTGTGTACCAAACATGTTATATTTGCTTATCTTATATTTGCTTTTATTTATTCTGGGTGGGCTGCCTTTGTTTTCCGTGCTTGACAGATAGTAGGGGCAGGGAAAGCCCAGTGACCTAAGAGGCAAGTCCATCAGAGAAGGAGCAACGCAGTAACGATAGCCGATCGCTCCAATTCAGTGTGCAGCAGACATTATATTCAGTAGAACTAAACTCAGAGGAATCCTTATCAACAACATGCAAAACCTCTCAGACATCACTTAGACTGATCCTGATGAACTCAAAATTGAGACGAGGCTACCCCAGGGTTTGTACTCCTTTTCTGACAAACCTGGACCTGATCCATTCAAACTGTTCTATGTCCAGTTTCTGTACCAAAATCATACAAAACCTGCAAATTCCTGAGAATTTAAATTTGCATTCATTCAATTCCAGATTGAAACAGAGTAGATGAGCATATAAACTGGAAGAGGGTAGATTTAGACTAGAAATTCTTCCTTGTGAGGGTGGTGAGGCCCTGGCTCAGGCTGTCCAGAGAAGCTGTGACTGCCCCCTCCCTGGCAGTGTTCAAAGCCAGGCTGAATGGGCCTTTGGGCAACCTGGGCTACTGGAAGGTGTCCCTACCCATGGCAGCAGGTTGGGACTTGATGGGCTTTGAGGTTCCTTCCAACCCAAACCATTCTATGAATCTATGATATACAAAGTGGAGATTATTCATTTCCAAACATCTCTGCAAAGGCTGCTCACCTCTCCAGCTGGCTCTGCTCAGAAGCCCTCAGAAAACACGAGGACAGAACTGCCAATAACCAGCCTGTACCAGTCATCATCTCCCTACAACAGCACTTCCACCTCACCTCCAGAAGAAAGGTCCTTTCAGCACAGCTCTTGCCCACCAAATGAACAAACAGAAAACAAATTAACTTGCAGGAAACTGATTTAGGGAGAATTCAAACCTGGGCATTTGTCAAAGTCGCGTGGCAGTGCCAGCAGTCCCCAAACAGTGACCTTGACATCCATTACGTGCTCACATCTGCAGTTTAACATGCATGACTTCCACTGAGGTCAATTATTCAAAGGCAAAATGTACAATGCCTCTGTTCTTCGGTTATTGTTTTGCTGTATAGCATTTACGTACTGTCTGCTGTCAATCCCATCCGCAAGACAGTCTGTTCTCCATTAGCAAGAGGATGTATGGAAGAGAACCTTAGGTTTTGGTCCCGTCTTCAACATGGGTTACCTATCTTGGCCATTTTAAAATTTCATTTGTGTAACTGAAGTAATTACTATTTTAGAAGTCACAACACTTCTGCTTTTGATTCTACATCCCAGTGCTCTGATTCCTTTGCTGGGCATTACAGTAATTCTTTATAACAGTTAATTGCCATGCCACTTACTCTTCTTGTATGTGGTACCTGAACTATTTTAATGACTTCAATGTAATACATATTCAAATAGTCAGTGATAAGCCAAGCACCTGTAAGGCTCATGCCAAACCAAACAACTTTGGCCTGGAGTGAAAAACCTACCTGGGCTCCATACTTTACATAATGTTCATTTAAGTTCAGTATTCTTCCATCGACTTACAGTTGGGTGGTTTGGTTTTTTAATTCATTCCTTCAGGTGCAGGGGAGGCTTCATCAAATTAACAGTGGCTGAAAAGGCGTGGAATTAACATCTCTTGAATTCCCAAGTATTAAAAGGTGAAATAACATTTATACTTTGTGTATCTGCCTGATTTTTCACATTAGCCTATCTGTGCTTTTATCATTTTTCTATTGTGCTCATTTTGCAAACATTCTAGGCTTGCTTAATAGTTTGTAAACAGAAGTAATTAGTTGACAACAAACACGACTGTGGTTAAGCATGCATGAAATTATTTTCAAGATCAGGACCCAAATTATGTAAGCTTAAATAGGTCACTGTTAATAAAATTTTAAAACCCCACTATTTTTATAGATGTCTTTAAAATAAACTCTCTTACTTCTCTTTGATTTTCTTTGTTCCCTTTACCCCACTGCTTTACCTGTGACACTCAAAGGCAGAAATCTGCATTTCTCATGTAGCAACACTGCAGAATTTATCCACAGCTTTCTATACTGAAAAATAAAATCATTACAGTGGTGGTGCAGAACTCACTGCCCTCCCTTCTCCACAGTGCAGTAAAAAGCTTTTCCATAGAGTAACAATATAAAAGCAATACGAGTTTATTTTGTCAAGTTGGGACCTGCATATATATGTCTTTATGGTTAAGAAAAAAGCTTCTTGGGAAAGTGGCAGCAATCTATTTCTTCACTCTATATGACAATACTTCATTACAGCAGGACAATGCTGTTGTATTTGCATATATATCACTTCTCTCCCTCTTTTCAGACCATTTTTTTGTGTGCATGTTTATTGTATTTATGTTGGGTGTTGCATGGCATTGCTCAATTTCTGCTGCCTAGGTCTGTCCACATGGCAAGTAAGTGTATTATTAAAAGTTATATTTACAGTAACATGAATATTGAATTTATTCTTCCTGCTACGCAATACTGCTTGTGAAATTTAATGTATCTCTTCCCACTAACCACTAAGACATTTATGCTCCAAAATCTTTCCATTTAAAAATAAATGAATGGTAAGAAATTACAATGCAGTTATTATATTAAGAATTCTGTTCTCTTAGACAAAACATAGGCATACTAGGGCTGAAAGAACATGGGCAGTCATGTACAGTATCCCACAGACTTAAGTATCTATACAACAGCTATTTAATGAGGACAGTCTACAACCACTTACTCCACTCCTCCGTCCATCACTCTTCCCTACACTTTAAACCTTTTTGGCCTGATCAGAAACATCCCCTTCAAACATTGTTTCAAACAATCCTACAGGAGCTTCAGCAATGAGAAGCTCAAGTCATAGCAGATCTCTCCCCTCAATACCTCTGTAACACTCCATGTCTCCTTCTACACCTCTCACAGTTCAAACATAAAGAAATAATTCTTAATACATTTTTACAGAGAAAATGTCCACTCAGGAAGGAAGCTAGGTGACCATGTGGGTCAAGGGACTCTTCAGCCACATTTCCCTGTGCTACTCTAGCACTGTGCCCATTTTTACCCTGTCCTTTCTGCAACAGCGCTGGCAGAGAACAGCAGCTATTTTCCCTCACAAAACAGACAGGGCCTACACCACAGTAAAAATATCCATGGAAACAGAGTCTTTAAGCTATTAACAAGTAGATGTTATTACTAAAGGCATTAGGGTGAATATTTAAGACAAGGAGAGCACGCACAATTAAATGGCTGCCCCTCCTTCATGAGGTGTGAAAGCATGAAAAGGCCCCTTCCTCAAAGCTAGGAAGCACACTTTATGGAACAGACGCATTAACTGTGGGGAGAAGCCCCACGTGTTCCTCGCCAAAAGCTGGCAGCAACAACTGAGCATAGATCCAGATGTTCTGAGAGCCCTCCGCAGCCAAAGCTGAGGATGTCTGATCAGGCCTGTACACAGGCTACACATACAGGCCTTCTGGCCCATTTCCCCCTCCCACCGAGTCACTCCCACTTCAAAATGCATATGAAGGTTGGTTCAAAATTCTTTGCGTATTCGCAAAAATACAGGGTTATTATGCATCAAAGATTGCTTCCGTTACCTAATTTCCAAGTAGATTTGAAAATAAATGTTCACAAAGCTCCACATTTGATTGGCTTAACATTATTTAAAATTGTAACCTCTCGTGTTTTTAAGTAGCTTTAAAAGCACCAAAGTCTATAGGTGTCTGTGGAGGAACCTTTACAGCTGCCCTTGTTCCTCAAAGTCACACTAAGCAGTGCTCCAGAACCACCACTTTTGTTCTGGTCTGATTCGTCAAGACTCTGATGCTACTCAATGTAAAGTGTACATCTGGGCAGACCACCTTCTGCCAGCTGGGAAAAGCAAACCCAAACCACTTTACTTGTAGTTGAAAACAGAAAGCCTAAGAAATATTTATCTGGGGGAAAAAAACCCCAAGCAACCAACTTTTTATTATTATTTTATTCAGCTTGATGTTTTGGCAGAGCACTGTTTTGCCCCATGCAAAGGCATGAGGCTGCCACCTTTTCCTCCATGGAGGCAAACCAAGCTGGTCCTTGGCCACTACAATGCTGATAGAAAATCACAGGCACACTCTCTGGTAGTGGACAGCAGTCCATGACAGCTGTGGAGCGACACCACAGACATCTGCCCAGTGGAGATCTCCACGTTTAAAACCAGAAGAAAGTCATCAGGCAGCCTTCCCTCCTGAGCCATGATGGGAAGGGAAGCCCAGAAAGGAGTCAGCTGGAAATTTGCTTTTTCTCCTCATCCTTTGGCTGGTGTGAATATACTCCAACCTGGGGCCAGATCCTCTGCATGGGCAATGTCCACCTGGCCACCAGGCTTCTCCTCCCAGCAATGGAGGGAGGCTCAGGGAGCGGGGCTGGAACCTGCCACTGAGAGAGGAGAAGCAAGAGTCGATGAGAGGTGTCACCAGTGCTCCTCAAGCATGCCACCAAGCCTTACCACCATCAACCTGGGTATAAAGCTTAACACTCAACTTTAAACACATTCTTCTCCCCCAGCATGCATCACTTTGAAAAGCACAAACCCGTTTGCAAGTTTTTGCGATGTTTTTCTTTTCACTGCCTCAATTTAACAGGATGGAGGGGAGTGGGAGCACCCGTGTGTGGGAGGGAAGGAGGAGCGAACGCTTTGCCCTTTCCAAGCGCTCCGGGATTTTGTCTACCCCACACTGGGATGTCAAAGCCAGTGATATAGATGTAGCAGGACAGGTCTCTCCAGGGGCTCAGTCCTGCATGCAGCGTTCAGCAGTTTGTGAGAGAAAATCAATAAGAGCTCTCCCTGGGCTCTCCGCTCTCCTGTATTCCCGCATTTCCCTCTGTAGTGTATGTACTTATGCAAAAAGCACAGCCCTTTGTACGATTATGCCCCCCGTGAAAGCCATTACTGTATCCAAACTGTGGAAGGTGACATCGATAACTAAAGCTATAGAAATAGCTTTTAGAGCCTGGTGAAATAAATACAGGCAAACTAAATACTTCAGCTAAGCATCATTCCTGATGCACAATGGTGCCTGAGCTCTCCTGATCATAAAACATGACTTTCAACATTTTCATGTTGCTAGATTATCAGATACACATATCTGAAACACAGAATACCCCTTCCAGTGGCAGAAACCCAGTAGTCATCACACAGGTCTTCCTGCCACATTGCAGCCTTTAGATAGTGGGCTCTGAAATGCCAACACCCATGCCTCTTTTTCTTTCCATCATTATTTCCTGTAGCATGGCTTTATCTGCTGGGACTGCTCGCTATTTTTTCCCGAAGATGTTAATATTGTTTACTCTGTCATTTATCTGTATCCTTTTCAAAAACAATTTCTTTCCATTATGCATTTGCTACTGAAAAAATTATAGCCATCATATGGTCAATAATATTATTTTTCTTAGCTCTCCTTGTACTCCCCTTTCATCACGTTTTCCACATACATTTAACCCTTTCCTACATTCAGCAAGTTCTGGCATCAGTATCTCTGCATATTCCTTGCAACACATCACACCTGGTGTGACACAATTCCAAGCAAAACTTGCTCCAAGATAGATTCCTGTCGGGTTTTTTGTTGTCGACACAGGATTAGAAAGCAGTAAGAATTAGGAGCAATGGGGCTTGTATTCACTCTGCAGTGGCTGGGATGACCTGATGAGACAGTGCCAGCTGGTCAGTGGCCATGTGGCAGTCACAGAGGCAGTGGTGGGACCAGTGGCCCACACATCCCAGTATCTTATGTTGGACGCTGGAGTAAGACTCTTCTTTTCAGTGAGTTTCTTTGCCGCAGTGCTGAACTAATTGAGAGGAACAAAAAGCTGAAGGAGGAGGTATCCTGGGCACAGCTCCACTGTGGATGGGACAGGCTGCAAAGCCACTGGATGAAATCCAGGGCAAATCCTCCCCCTTGGGCCCGTGGCCCTGCAAACCCGGAAGGGGATCCAGGCTGCTCACACAGACAGTGGTTTGGCAGGGCAGGCTGGCTGCACAACCTCTTGTACCAAAACTATATTCTGAGGAGAGGACACATATGCTTGCTGAGGGAAGAGAAGCTGTGCCCCAGAAGCAGCCAGGCCCTAGCCACCACAGTGTGTCATCTGTCAGACTTCTTCAGTTCAACCCAACCATCTTCTTGAAGCTCTGCACATTTAAAGACAGGCATCTGCTCATCTCTAACAATTATAGTATGAAGTCTGATAAAAAACTAGTAAAATATAAGTTTTTCTGGTACACATAAAATAAATGTCCTGCAAAAAGAGTAAGCCAGCAATATCTAAATGACCCCAAGAAGACATGGAAAAAGAAGTTATCACTTTGAGGGAGCAACCATTAAGCAGCTAAACTAAATTATAAACTTACTTCAGTATTGTTGACACACAGACAAAACCCAGATGTTGGTACAATAAACACCACAATCACTGGCATTAAGAGCAGAAACATTTGGATTTTAATTGAAATGCCAATGTTTCACTTCACCATGCAGGTGTTTAACCTTCCAGGCTTCACCCTGCTTTCCTTTTCTCTTTGAAAGGACAGAAATGCTAAAGCAGAATGCTTTTCTGCATCACCAGCTTCAAAACACACTTGTTCAACAGTCTCATTATGCAAAACTTTGGAAAACTCATTTCCTTGCCAGGAGATCACTGGTAGCCAGCTGAAAGGATTTAACCTCTCTGCTGCCAGATCCATGATGAGAGTACTTTCAGGCACAGCTGGAAGGTCAACAGACTGCTCCAGACACCACCATACCAGTCCTCACTCACCAAATCCCCACTGCAGCACCATGACAAAAATCCATGCATTTTGGCTTATCCTACATTTATTCCAGAATAACAAAATTTAAAATGTGGCTCAAACTCTTTATAAATCGCACCATAAGGAGCACTCTGGGTTTCATTCCTGGGCACAGGGGCAGCATCCATCCCCTGCCCTGCCTGCTCACTGCCAAGACGCCTGGCAGAGGAAGCCACCAGGTACTTAGAAAATGTAACTAATAACTAATTCCACCCAAATGCTGCTTTGCCACATCACTGCCTTGAATAATAGCACGTCATAATGTGCCACTTTGTTTTTCTCTCTCACATACATTATTTATACTGTAAAGAAATCTGCTGAAACCCAAAGTAGAGTCAAATAACTGGCTTTCTCAGATGGAAGGGTTACTAGGTTCATCAGAGATGAAACTTCAACAAACTTTGGTCATCTTTCAGGTTATATTTTTTAGTCAAGATATTTTGGCACATTAGCTTCATTAGAAAATAAAAAGAAATTAATTTGGGTTCAGGTGAAAGGGCTGTAGACTTGTTTTCATTATACAGATCTCACCCCTTTCAGAATTTGTAATCAGAGAGTAAAATAGGGGGGTATGTGCTTAGGGCCTCAAACTATGATGCACTGTCTGGAGAGCAGGAAGATTTGAGGGAGATACTGTTACCTATCACTGTTTATTTAATGGAACATGGCAGCAGGGACCAAAGAGAAACCATGAGCCCACCAGTAGTAAATGGAAGAGTCTGATCTTTAAAGTTTGCTGGGATAATCCTCTCTGCACAAGCTCCCCATGGCAATCCACTGCCGGCACTTACACCCTTGGTGTCTTACAGAAAAAGAGCTGTCTGTGTTGGAACTGAAAAGCAGCCAACAGGGAAGAAGAAAATGAGGTAGTGCTTACAAAACCATTAAAGGGATTTAAATAGCCACCCAACAAAAACGTGGAAAAATGTGCTAGCTAACAGTCATAGCAACTCGAGTGGCCCTTTCAGTTCTATACAAAATTAGGTGACACAATACCATGAAAATTAACATCTTGCCAAAGAAATGCCTTGGGAAAGAAGGGAGTAGATACATTAAATGGCAGCGAAGTAGGCAAGTGTTCTTCCAAAGCTCTGGAAGGCAAACGTTGCCTGCAAACACGACACAGATCACCCCTGAGCAGCAATGCCATGTTATCTGCCAGTTTATGGCTACACGGACTGTAAGCACTTTAAACAAGTAGAACTGCCCACTGAGATGAATATTCAGAGAGAGAAAGGCAGAGGTCTCCAGCTGGAAGGAGGGGTGGAAGGGATGGTGGGCACTGAGCTCCTGGGGGCTTCACACCCATGGCCTCCCCAACGCCCATGGGTAGATGGGCTTTTACAGACTTAGCTCTAAATTTCCCCTCTGTTGCACTCCAGGTATGAAGGTGTGGAGTTTTTGGTATTTGGTCCTGAGATGGGATTCACGATAATTTCATACGCTTGCTATTTGTTCTGCAGTAATGACTGATGCTTCCTCTGGAATCAGCCATGAGACAGGCGCTTTCAGCTGGTGATTCACTGGATCCTAAAATAGGTTTATAAAACAGGAATCTCCAGGGATGATTCAATCCACATCCACTGACTAGGACTGAACTTAGCAGCCGAAGTTAAATGAAATAAATCCCATTCAAATTTACCGATTGCAGCACAAGAACATTTGCCAACCAGAGAATAAGAGATAAAGCCAGGGAAAAGAGGTACAGCAGTTTCATCTGCTAACACTGGGGGGGTTTGTGTTCACTCAGCTACATTCCCCACTGAACTCCCATCTGACTGCTTTTTGTTCTCATCAACTGCCTACGCATCCAGTTTTCTTTCTCAAAAAGCGACCAATTCCTAAAGAAGATGTCATTTTACTTCCCAAAGCTAGCTTGATCAGGCAAGTGTGTATTACCGCCCACCCCCCACACCCCAAACCTGGAAGGAGCTATACTAGCAGAAGAACCCCCCTTCCTTGTGAAACCTTAAAAAAACACCCCATGTGTTAAAAAAACACCCTGAGCCTAATGTCTCCCCATGCACAAGTGTAAAGATGGCTGTGAAACCTCGGACAAATTACAGAGGCAGAATAAATACATCTCTAAAGAAATTCTAAGAACACTAAAATGTTATTACTCAACTACAGACACCCAGTTCAACAATGACTCGCTTCATTTTACATACCAGGGTAAAACGTTTCATTAAGAAGGTTTGTAACAGACAATTAGCATTCATTTCCTCTCGGAAAATTAACTCCTTCATCACACAATTTATTTAATAAGCCATAGGAAAGGTAAGAAAACCAGTAACACAAACAGATCGTTCATAATACAGCACCTGTTTTAAACGTCTCGAGGTATAGAATTAGAAAAAAAGTCATAAAACTTATACAAATACACAACTTCTCAGGAACTAAAATGAATATACTGATACTTAATTTCAGGGGACTTTTCTTTCTCCAGATGTCCACGTAAAAGTTAAGACATAAAAGCAAAGCAACACAAAACTGTCCATTTCTCTCTCTTTACGTAACTTTAGGTAAGACAGATATTTTATTTGTGGGTTTTCTTCTTTAAAAAACCCCAAACAACAGCTTTGCATGCAAGAAACAGTGGATTTTCTGAAATATAAGAAGGCTGAAGGATTAACAGATTAAGCAAAATAAAAGGAAGCATTAAGTATCATCAAAAGAGAAGAAAGAGTCAACAACAATACTGTGAAGTGAGAGATTGTTCCACCTGATACTGGCAATGGTAATCATCCACCATCAATAAACGAACTCCTGGGACCTACTAACATTGCACTGAAGGAAAATTAATGGGCTTCACACAGACCTCTCGCTGCAAAGGCTGAGCATGGCAGCAAAGGATCTTCATTCCACAAACAACACACATCATGCAAACTCAAAGGTCTCATTGTACAATCTCTGGCAGACAGGACCTTCACGGATTTTTTTTTTAATATGCATAAAATCTTTTATAGAAGACACTGTAGGTATATTTCTTCAAAATGCCACAAAAGAAACTATCTGAAAACGTGCTGAAATTGCACCGTCTCCAAAAAGAAAGCCAGATATACCTAAGAGAAGAAAAACAACCTCTGATCAGAAGATTACAAGGCAGTAAAATATGTGAACGGAAGCCAGTAACACACTCCTGAGGAAAAGCCGCATCCTGCAGTAAGGAAGCCTCCATCCCTGAACCCCCCAGGAGCACCCCCAGCCAGAGCAGCCTGGCACAGGGACTTAGTTAAACATGTCCAGCAGCACTCTTTGAACGCAATGAGATGTGGCCAAATGGCTTGGAGGCACGTCTAGGACCAAACAGTTCTGCTGGAGCCAGAAAATAACCTCTTCTGAGTAGTACTTAGCGATCTCAACTGATCCAGAGGGAAGCAGTGCGGCTGGAGTATAAAAAAAGCATTTCCCACCCATTATTACCCTGTTATACCATGTATTTTTCCTATACTTTGGAAAGTGCTCCCTATTCAGGGAAGTAACATGGCAGCTGTTATTAAAATTTGACCAATGTGATATTAAGATAATAGTTTTTGACATAGCCATACTAAATGTCATTCCTCATTCTTCCATGTCACTACCAGTAAATCAATACCAGAAACTAATTTATTGCTGGCAGAGGAGTCCTCCTGTCTTTTGACTGACATAAATTAATGAGTTAAATAACATCAAATTATCTGAAGTCAACTGCTATTTGCATTAGTCCTGCAGAGGTCACAGAGCAGACGGTATGCATACCTGGCAAAGTCCCACACCGACAGCAACGTTTAGTTTACATGTAAAATATAAAACAGGCTATTTTTATTTCCAGGAGTTTTACATTCCTCCTCTGCTTCAACAGGCTGGTCCCACTCCGGCTTCACCAGGGCTACACTGGCACCACTGCAGTCAACAGTGCGACGTGTGAGCTACGAATCATACTGGAAAAAAAGCATAAAATGCATAGCTAAGGGCTGAGCCTTGGGGGGAAAAAAATAATCAAATCATAGTGTTGCAAGGGATTGGCAGCATTCTGCTGAATTAGAGCTGCAGCTCGCACTTGCAGTTTGGCTGTCCATAAATAGCAGAGCAGCCGTGCTGGGCAGCCACTGGAGACTTGCTCAGACAGCAGCCGTACACTGTCCAGGCCACACAAATTAAAACCCCTTTGCCACTTCCAACGTGCCAGAGCTCATTCTCCCCTCCTGCAACTTTGCTGACCACCACCAAGGACTCCCCAGCCACCCCGCACGATTTACGGCTGAGGATGCTTATGTCCTTCCAAGTGGGATAATAAACACCAAAAACTCCCCAGAACCTTAAATATCCATTTTTATATAAAAATAGAGATCTTTTGTAGCAAATCAACTACCTGATTTGTTTGGGGGAGTGTGTGACACCGTTGAAACTACAGAAGGAGCCTTCACACCCACTGCCTGTCCTTAATTAAGGGAGAAATAAGTCCTCCTGTCACGTATGCCCCAGCTACACAAAGAACTCCTGTATGACGTAGAAGACAGCACGCTTAGATTAAAGAGAAATTCAAAAGAGAGCACAGCCCTGTTTTCATACTGCAATCATCAAAAAGGAAGGAGGGAAGAATGCCAAAGAGCAGCTGCATTTAGAGGCAGAGATCACCAAAGTGATCATACATCACAAGAGACTTGTGGGTCCAAGGACTTTCTGGTTCCTTCCCAGTATTTTGGGCTGGTTCAAGCTGTTATGTCATTCCACAGAACATTGCCTGAGTTTAACTTTTTTGGATGTAAGCTAAAAACAACTGATAGAAAACCCAACAAACAGTTTTTCAAAAAATACTAAACCTCAAGCTGGTTTTAGCACGTGAATGCACACTGAGACAGAAGAGTTGCAAGCACCACTGAACCCACCCGTGCTGTAATGTTAGCATACAGGCAATTCTGCCTAAAATAAAGGAAGCTACCACCTTGGTTTACCAAGTACTTGTCTCTGCTCTATTACATTACAGATACAGCTTACAAAGAAACATTTTTACATCCTGTTGTACCTACACCAGCTGATCAAACCTTGACGTCCTTGGTGATGCCAGTCTTTGTTAAAATACACCAGAATCACGGTCATATATTTTGGCAAAACACCACAGAATTCAGTGTAGAGGAGATATGCACGCTCTCAGAGATTCATCAATTTTCTATAGCTGCTCACTTTGCTGACGCTTGATTTCCATGCGCTTACGGTGCAGCACTTTGCTGTGACCCTTGCAAGAGCTCACTCTGCCCAGCAACTCCATTTGCTCCTGCCTTTTCCAGTTCCCTTCCCAAGGCCTAGGTTGCACACCAGGGCTTGGCTTCTGCCTTAAATAATTCAGTAATCACTTCTTTCTTTAAATGAGAGCTGAGACATAAAGGGTTTCTTTTCCACTTGAAGCTCGAGGAAATCCAGGTATATAAATCCAGTGGCTCATCACAAGGACTGTGCCTACAGGAAAATACATGGAGGATGGCACGTAAACATACAGTGTGTAAACCTATACAAATGATGGAGTCCTTCAGCAGCTTAATGTGAGCAAGGGAAAAAGTGTAAGAATAAGAGAAAATGAAGAAAAGAGTGATTTTTGTGCAAGGAAAAGCAGAAGCAGGAGAAAGGGGTCCCAGAAATTACACCCAGCACCATTCTGTGACAGAGAGGAAGCTGTGGGAGAAGGTGGCAGTCACTGGAGTGCTGAAGTGGAAGGAGGATTAAAAAGTAATTCTCTCTTGTAAGTTAAAACTGGACAGAATGGAAGGCCCTATGAAAGAAGGTGTCAGCTCTCTCACCCCTAATGCAGGTCCCGATGACCACAGCCTCTAAAGCCCTTCCTTCCCACACAACCCTCTATCCCGCAGTGAAAAACTGAGCCTGAAGCACTAGTGCCTGCAAACACTGAGTACAGGAAACACAGCTGATAGTGACTGTGGCTTCTTCACCACCAAGAAACATCCTATAGATATTTAGGGGGCATCCAAGTGGAAGCCAAACTGAAAAAGGCCTAGTTAATTTTAGCTCAAAGGAGGCAACCTCGACCCCAAGGCAATCACGTGCTCTGTGGCCTTTCCCCTCCTTGTGCTCACAATTTTTTCCAGTTCCCTCTGCACAAAAGTAGCCCTGGTGCCCCACACTTCCTGAACACCCCATGAAGTTACTCTACAACCTTTACATATCACATAGCTTTAAATGGAATTAAACTCAGGAATGAGCTTTCCCTACCATAGGTTTCACAGACGTACGGCTTTCAGTAGCAACATTGAGTAGGCAGCGCCAAGCATGGCCGTGTAGTAATAAATTTGCTCAGCAAGTGTTCAGTTTGGGATCCGAGTACCAGATGCATCATTCATTACTGCAAATGAAATTACTTACAGAACTTAAAAATCCGTGCAAGACTTCTGCAACTGGCAGCAGAGTACAGCCCATCATTTGCTCTTCATGCTAAATTAATAATCTACACAATTAAATGCTCACAATTAACAGGCGTTTATTATTTTTGCAGTGTATTCCTGTAATTGCTGATGTAGTATAGAAATCCTGAAAACTGTCTGGGGGTTCATTTGAAGGATTTATTAAAATTCCAGGGAGCCTTACAACAAGTAGCACCAAAATGGAACAATGTCTACCGGAGAAAAAACTACAGACGTTTAATTACTGAGCAAGGTTTTAATCAAACCTCTCTATTGTCCTTCACGATAACAAAAGAGATGTTTTGGCACAGGGCCAGGAAAGTAACTGTAAATTTACATGTTCTTTGCTTCCGAAGAAAAGAGGTTAAAAATTCATTTTTAGCTCAATGTAATAATTATTTAAAATCTCTGACATGAGCTGTTGAAATGTTAAATGTATTTAAAATTTAAATGTGAAACAAAGGGGAAAATGGGATAACATTGACAAAAAGACCATTTCTCTTCCCCACAGGCTCTTCAGGGATTACTGTTTTTCAGAGCATCTGGCAAACCAATTCCTAAACTCCAGTCAAAATATGGTACTTTTTCAGATCCTGGTGGTTGACCCCTCTGGGTCACCCACCCCCAGTCAGCTCAGCCCAGCACCAAAAGCCTTGGCCCAAATTCTCCACACCACTGACCTCCACTCAAGGCGTTTTCAAATTTTCATAAAACTTTTTTTTTTTGCATTTCTTCTGTTGCAGAACAGTTTAGCCCGTTGGCTAAGTTAAAGAAAACTTTCCAACAGTGGGAACAGTCTAAATACTATCACCCAGTTATACACTATAGGAAAATCTATGGCCATATAAGCTATCTGTTGACCACGTAGGTACATTAAGTCATACACTCAGCCACATCTGGCCTACAATATTGTATTCTTCCATCTGTAGCTTCTGTTTAAAAACTGTATGAACTAAGCCAACTGCAAAGCTCTTTTCCACAGATATCCTCAGCAGTTCAGCGTTCAGCATCCCAACAGAGACAGATGATAGATCTAAGTGGTATAGAGCATAGAAATGAAGGACAAAACCCTCCCAAAAAAACTGGCTTAAAAATTTTGCACTGCTGTTCCACGCTTTTTTAAGCATACAGACTTAGTCTGAGTACCATTCTGTTCCTCCATTCTTGAATCACCAAGGTAACATCATTAGTCTTTATTTATTCTTTTTTTTTTTTTTGTTAGGAACAAAGTGAACCTTTTTCTAAGTAGGGTAACAAGGAAGAAAATTTAAGAAAAATGAAGGGAAAAATTTTACTAGCATCATAATGCCTTGACTTCATGCATTTTTTTTACAATCACCATGCACACATTTATTAGAAAGATTTTAAAGAATTCAAATACAAATTATATTACTCCAAATATCATGTGCATCAAGAACACAACGCTCGATCTATGGCTTTGAGACTAAAGCTCTAAGCTGTAACCTGAGTTCTGAAAGAAAATCAGCCATAGTAGTGTTACTGCAACTACTCTACTTCCATCTCCCAGAAACCAGCAGTAGTTACACCTCGTCCGTTCAAGTGAGTTACTTCCATTCTCACAACTGATTTGCAAAAGCGGGTTTTTTCTCAACTACTGCCCATTAACAGCTTTTGTACATCTAAATATAGAAAAAAAAGTATAATTTTTAGGAAAGTGATTGATGGGAGTAAATCTCTATACCAGATGTCTGTTGTAAACTAATGGAGTAGGTATCTCAGTGAGTATTGACCAGCAGTGCAGCGCTCTGCGAAGACAAACACCGTGGGCAGCACAGGTTCCCCTGTCCCAGGAGATACCTGGCCTTCTTCAGAGCAGCCTCCCACTGCCAGACTGAACTGGCCTCTTCCTTTCTCTGCAGAAATGCCATCATTTGGCTGGTCCTGTGACCTACTTACTCAACAGTGCATCTTTTCCTTCCGGACGCAACTTAATGCTATGTGCTGATAAAAGGCTAAAAGCAGACAAAGAATGCTCTGTACAGACTGCAGGTGAAAAGATGTTTGGAAATTAAAGTAAGACAGATTTTCTGAGTGTTCTATATATCTGCAGCAAAGCAGTGTATGCCTACATTCAGCAAACAGGAAACTGGCTGCGGTTTATTTTAAAGTAACAATACTGAAAAATAGTAAGAGCTGGAGAAGCAGAGGCCAAGTGAAAAGAGCTCAATCTGCAGTGCTTTAAAAAAAAAAAAGCATACATGAACTGCAAGACAGCCATCCCAGCAGAGGCCATCATGCTCCAGGACAGCATTCCCGCGCCACCACTGGCACCAGAGAGAAAGATGCTTAAGCTCATGCTTAACTTCAAGCCCTGAGATGACCTCCATAGCTACAGTTTATCAGTTTGACAGGCTGCCATTCCAACTCAGCTGACAACAGCCAAGCACAAGCACAATATTCACATGCTTAAAATTAGTCGTGCTCAAGTGCTTCGAGGTATTGGTTCCATAACCCATCTCATCGTCTAATTAAATTACCACGTTGCTCAGGTCATAGGTATTTCTGAGTACCGAGGCAGGTCAAAATGACTGTCACAACTAGTTCCTCTGTTCCTAAAAATGTATCAGGAAGATGCTTTAAAATGCCAAAATACTGTGAACACACTGGATGCAATTACCAGTTCTCACTACTATTTCAGCTGGTTGCTGTCAACTGAGTCTGAGTGGCTCTGCCAGCCAAACTGATAGCAGGTATCAGGGCACCACGGAAAATGTCCTTGCATGCTGCTATGGATGGTATGTATCGTGTGGCACTGTTATACCTCACGTGGTTAGATAGGACAAGTCTGTATGTTTGAAGGTGTTGAAAGTTAATACATTTGCCAAATATCACACGGCGGGCTCCTTGGCTGGCTCAGCTCTCATAAAGCCACCTTGCCTCTGAAGTGGCTCAGTTTAAAATTCCACTTTTTACCTTGGCACAGCCTAAACTCTACAAGTTAGTGTTCACGCCTGTGTAAATTTATTCCTGCAAGTTCAGAAGACACTGATGCCTGTTGGAGGGGGAGATAAGTACAGTTTAAATTGGAGCTCCTGATTGCTGCTAGCACTGGATCAGGAATGAAACACCATCAGTCACAAAACCTGCGTGCTTCAAGTTCAGCTCTCTCCTTCCTGAAGGGGCAACAAATCAAAAATGACCATGTCTTTATTTTCCTCATCAAAATGTGCTTTACTAAAACACACTGAATCTAAACCCAGCAGGGTGTAAAGGTGCTAGCAACAGCTCCTCACTATTGGAGTCGGGGTGAAACTGCAGCAGAGCACGCCACTGAGCTGGTGGCGACAGAGCTGGCACTACTTGATTGTGTGTACCTATGTTCAGGTCATCTATCTGCTTTCTAAACCCCATAAAGGATAGTTTTTTTCATTTTTTTCTAACTTAGAGGTATTAACAGTAAGTTTGGAATAGGGTTTTGCAATGCAGGAGAAAGCAGAATAGGCAAGTGTGTGCCTTTTATCAGAACACAGGTTTGGTTTTGTTACCGTATCCTTCCATTTCATAAATTCTACTAAATAAAGTTTTTTCAATGAAAAATCTTATTTAAGTGAAAAATTGTATTTCAAATTGTTTCTTAAAATTGCTCTAATGCCATGACACACTACAGCAATAAAACAACCCCACCTTGTCCCGGCACTCCTTTACTTATGTTTCTAAAGCAATCCTTCATGTGGACATTTCCTTTACAACTCAGGATTGCTTTTTGTCTGGAATAAATATGGAAATGGCTTAAGAGCTCAGATTTGCAAACACCTGGTGCACTTCCGTGGAGATCTGCAGAAGGTGAAGGCGGGCTGGCTGAGCCTGCTGCCCTGTGCTGGCCAGGCGACTCTGGTAGCCACATAAAGTCTGAGCACCAGAAAACACCTCCAGCTGCCCGGCAGGCAGCAGACACCCCCATCCCTCACCCCCCACATACCCCCTGAAGCAGTTCTCAGCTAAAATCTACTACTGATAGTTATTGCACCGGAAATGCATTCCTTAGCTTAGACTTCTTAACTCAAAAATGAAAACCAAATCTCTTCCACCGCTAAGCAAGCTTTTAGGGGAAAAAAAACCAACACCCAAGCCACAACAAACCAAGGGAACCATGTGGGGAACAGAAAAACTGACCACGAGTATTCTTTCTTAATTCAGGATCACCTAAAAGATCAATGGGACATAAATTATTTGTGAGCTTGGCTATTTCTGTAAACACTACTGAATGTTACATCAAAGGCAAAGCAAAAAGCCCGTGAAAACCATTTCCCCCAACCTACTTCAGTCCCTGGCTGCTTCAGTGTTTCTTCTGATGGAAATAAAAATATTTCTGTGTGCGTCATTTCGGAACTGATGTTGATGATTTAAACTCATCACTCTTTACATATTCAGGTACCTCCAAAGTGTCCTCATATTTTCTGTATACGCTGCAACACTCAGGCATGGTGTGGTGCATTAAAAATGATGTGTGCTTTCCTTTGTTACATCTTTGCTTCATGTTGGCTTAAAAAGGGTTTATGTATTTTTGCTTATAGAATGCTGATCACAGATACATGCACAGCTACACAATTTTCCAACACAAACTCCAGGTAGAAGCTTTCAAAACACAAAGCAAAGTCATCTAAGCTAATGTTTATAAAATAGCACTTATTTTATGGAAAACAATCAAAATAGGTGGAAAACCCACCGTTTTGCATACAGCATATTTGACACAGCAGAATGAAACTCCTCCCTCTGGTCCTTTGCCTGCCCAGCACCTCAGCATTAGAGGCATTTCCAAAGATGAATGGGAACTCGGTTCATAGAGACCACACAACTCTCCCTCCCTCCCTCACTCCGCAGGGGCACGTGATGCGCAGTCCGGGGCTCGCAAGCATTAAGTAAGGACTGCGACCAGCATCTCTGTGGTGGCAGAGGGCAATGACACAAGTATTACACTGCTCACCCTTACAAGCCTGGTTTGGCTACAACAACTTTAAAAATAACAGGACACTTAAAATTTGGATGAAAAGCAAGCCAATGACCCTGGATAAACAGGCCCATCATCTTACACATTAAAATATGTTCTTTCTGTAGAAGGGTTCGAAACTATTGCTAAAAATATCAATGCTGCTGTTTATCTACTTCAGACACATTAAGATTATCTTAAGATAATTTTTATTTCATAATCAGGCAGAGGTAAAATATGGTTACATTTATTCCCTTGTAGCTGAAAAGGCAAGCACATTTGGTTTTAATTAGATTATCAGCCTTTGTCAAAGCTTGCCAAAACAAGTCTGCCCCCTTTCCTGCTCCAGAACGCCCCGAGGCTCTTGGTACCGGGAGTCCTGCTGGTGTGCCAAGGGGCAGCAGGAGAACTGGTGTGATGGAGAGCACCCACAGGTAACGTCCCTTCCCATGGCAGCGAGCAGGAAATCTGTTATCGCTACCACGTGTCAAGGAAGTAACACTTTGATAAATGCCTGAAAGGATCCGAACTTTAATTAGCATAGAGAAGATACAAAGGTAGTTCCAATGTGGTATGAACTGGGATTTCCAACTGCAGATGGACTTGGACATCCAACCTGTGTCCGAAGTGCTGCAGTATCTGTCCACATCTCTCCAATAGGCCATATATTACAGGTTTGACTGCTGCCATCTGGCAAAACTGCTTCAGTCTAAATTTCATAAATCACCATCACTCTTAATTACTTGGGGCATATTCTGTAAGCATACAACTTAGTACAGCTAATAGCATGATTTACTATACTGAAATCTGATTCATTTCGCTGAGAGATGTTGGAAGTCACTGCACAACTCAGCTCTGTAACAATTCGGTATGCACGTCCAACCTCAGATTAGCTGATAGAATCGTGTTTTCTGTACTAACTGCTTACAGTTATTTTCCCTTTAGCTTCCTTATAAGTTTCACAGGAACAGAAAAGTTGGAGCTAAACTTTGTCCTTTACCACTCAAGAGCTCCCTCCAGGACACCCACTAGCACACAGTGCAGCCCAGGCTATATTCTGTGTCTATATTTAAATTTGTATGTATATATTTATATTTACACCATGTTTAATAAAAGACTGATATTGACATTAAACAATAGACACCATTTGTGTGGATTGCAGATACACAACTACTTCTGCTCTTCTGCTCAGATGCTAGAACAACAGCAACTTCCAAAGCAGCAGGTGAAAAGAATACCATTTACTAACACAAACCAAAACCAGACGAATAGTTTTACAGCTGGTTTTGGAGCTGTCACCTAGTCAAGCAAATACATCCTTCTCTGCCCAATCCTTCCCTTGGGGAAATCTGACTTCTTGTGATGCCTGCACACTTTTAAGTGTGCACGATCACCTAGGTATCGTTTTCAATCTCAGTAAAAGCATGTATATAAGGATTAGGCTGTTACAAACACTGCAGTGCAGATCTAAATAACTCAGTCTGCCAAACTCGTGTTACTATGGAAACAAAACTAATGTACTGTGACCACAGCGCTGACTGTATTACTTAAGACCATCTGGTTAAAACAAATATTTCTGTGGCACAATATTAGTTCTAAATTGTATACTGATCATTTTTCTGGGTTTTTTTGAACATACACAAATATACATTTCATACGGGGGGGGATCATTACGCTCTGTTCAAGTTTTCATGACACTGTATGTGATTTTAGTTATGCTTAACATGCTTTTGAATAAATCTCTAAGTCTCTAGGTGAATTAAGGCTTGATGAAGGCAAACGGTCTGAAGTTCCCATTCTCTTGCACCATGTTTTAGATGAGGTGTCTTTTCCTGTTCCTGAAGAACAGGATTTTTTCCTACCACTGAAGAAATGCTTCACGCCATTTATTCTCCACCACCATGTCAGAATGCGAAGCCTGGCAGTGAGCAGAACGCTCCTGTCCCCACAGTTCAGCTCCCTCATTGCTCTGAAGGTGGAAAGCACCTTTCAAGTCACCTGGCAGCTCCTCCAGCAGCTCCTTGCTAGCAAGAGGCACAGCACTTTCCAACTGTTTTGTTGCTTTGGAGCAGTTTTCAGACTAATAACTCATTCCCCATCTCTGGCCTGGAGAAATTCAATATTCTGAATTGAGATGTGTCACCACAGATACTATTCTGATAAGAATAAAACACTTCTACAGCTAAACGCAGACTGACCAGTCAGCAATACCAACACAGAATGCAAGAACCAGCTTTCCTATCTTTTTCTAAAACTGCCAATCTTTTTTTATCCTGGGGAAAACATTAAACTAGCAAACAACTGAACTACAAAACAAGCAGATCCATTTCTGATTGCAGTGCCTCTATATATACACACACACACATATATATACACCTCACCTTGCTAATTCAGATCTGTTAGTGTCCACAAAACCTGAAACAGACCCACAATGCAAGCAGAGCTACTTCTTGCAAGCTCCACAGTTTTCCACAGACAGGCTTCCAGGCTGCATTCACCATCATTTTGAGGACAGATGCCTTGGGAGAAACTGAACACGGTTGGTTTTCCAATGACAAAAGGAACCCAACATTGTCCCTTACACCAACTAAACATCACCATCAGAATTATTTTCTGCCTGACCCCATCCCTGACCATAGAGGTACATTAATTTTTTCAGCTCAGCTCAAGCGTTCCTTAAAATTATGACTTGGAGAAGCAAATTCCCTGCACCACAGATTACCCATGCCGCTGGAGGTGTGAAAAGTGCATGTGTTAATGCTGGCAAAGTGACCTGCAATCTTCTTTAGGCAGCTTTGTCACATAAAGCCCGTGAGATCCGCAGTCAGGACAGCGAGGGGGCTTTGCCCAGGGAGCACAGAGAGACACCACTGCCCTTGTGCCAGCAGCAACTGGTGCTCCACCAGTGCAGCCAGAACGCGCTTCTGACAGGAGCTGTGGTCAACACACAGCAGCTTTAAGGGACTCTGGATGGTATTTAAAACAAACCAGACAACACAGTACTTAATCTATGTCTGTAGATGTCTATCTACACGCTTTATCTAGATGTGCGATCATGGTATGTGGGAACCTGTAAGGTCTCAAATTGAATGAAGATATACTGATCTTGAGAACTATACCAGAAAGTTATGCATTCAGCTAGGGCCTCCATCAGTGTATGAAATATATATCTAATGAAAATATAAATTACTTAAATTATGTGTTTCTGAATGCCACCGTTGGAGACAGAAGAAGAAAATGAGCTCTCAGTGCAGAGCTCCTCCAGATCCCCCGGGGCAGTGCTTTTTGGAACAACCTTTACTCCATCCTGCCATTATTACACTTTCTTTTTTTTCCTAACTGAAAAGACGACGGAAGGAAGATTATTTTTTTTAAAGATCACAAATGTTAAGGAAGCCTAATCTTGCTAGTTCATAATTACAACCAAGAATCAGATTGCCAACCACGTATCAGTCAAGCATTTCTCATCATTAAGAAATCAGTAATTGCAGTAGGAGATGACTGAAGGAAAGCAGCCAATGTCTCTAACAAAGAACCCTATGTCACCATTTATCAGATGGATATAGGAAAATGAACATCAAATTCTGGCTAGAGGCTCCAAGAAACCATGACAGGACCTAACACAGTATAATTAAGAGGTGATTACATATGCTTTACCTACAGCACAGCATGCAAAGCGATGCACTTCCTCATGCCACACGCAGACCATCCTTCTGCCAGGAGCTTCTCACTTGGCTGCCAGGAAGGGATTCGCACAGGGAACATGTCCAAGGGATCTCAGCAAGCACCGACCACGCACAGGGAGCTGGCTCTGAACCCTGGGGTAGTAAGTGCCACCCACGGAGCTGCCCCTGCCTTTACTCCACTCCTCTTGGGTGAGCTTCAGAGAAGATATTAAAGTAAACTTACTCCTCCATCACTGATAATTAATGATGGAGTTGCTGCCATCTGATGGCTTAGTGAAGAGACAGGAAATAGGGGAGCAGAGCTGTGCTGCCTGTGAGTGTCAAAAGCTGAATAATGTTTGGCTGACAGAACAAATAAAGTCAAGCCAGTCCTGTGATACAGATGGTCTGAAGGTAGATAACTACAAGACCCTTACTTCACAGGATGGGGAGATGGCCAGCAGTTTTATCATCTCTGCAAGGCCACATAAATATGTAGAGTACTTAACAAAAGAAATCCTGTTATACTTAACTATGTTTCCATTAACAACTGACATAGTTTATGCAAGACAATGGTAACTTAATTACAGGTCACCTCTTAGTACGAGCTTCACAAAATTAAACTATGATCAGCATCTTTTCCACTCCTTGCCCAGTCCAAGTTCCCAGCAAAAAGCTCCTCACAAGCACGGTCTAAAGGAAGGAAATGGGGAACAGCCGGTGTCTGGGCTCTGAAGTGGTTGAAAAACCATCCGGGGAAACACATGTGGAGCAGGAGGTGGTGGTACTGTGGGATACAGCATCTAGATGTCTGCCTTGGCAGAGGGAGAAAGGTAGGGGGAAGAAAAGAAACACAGGAGATCTCTGTGCCTTCCCCCTCCCTACCCAGGGCACAGCCATAGCACAACAGTCACCTTCAAACTAAATTTATGGGATCAGATTTCTTCAGACTTAGAATATCCTACAGATTCCTCAGGTCCATCAGAAATGTATCTGCTTTTAGCATATTGGAACACAAATGTGACCATATTTATGGTGCTTTTTGGCATGCATCCCAGCTATAGAGCTGCATATGATGACAAAATCAGATCAGCTCCAGTGTCTCCTTCTGACACTCTGATGCAACGAGTACCCATATGAATAGGTCCCATATTTCATTCTATCAAATGTTTCAGGCAGCTTTCTCAGTCATGAGGATGGTAACACGAGAAATCCTGAGGGCTGAGCACTCTCCAGTCTCTCCCATGATGGGCGGCTGCCCTACACCTGGACCCCTAGCTCTGCCCGCTCCTGGCCTTCCAACCACATCCACATTGGGCCTCTCCCACAGGAGATAGCAGAGATAGCCCTGCCCAGCCTTTGCCCTTTCTTCCTCCCAAACACTTCCCCTGCTCTGGCTCCAGATCTTGATCCAAACTCCTTGTGTTGAAGGGAAAATATTTCCAAGAGGTGTCACGATTGCAACATGTCTTCAGTGTCCACACCTCCAGGAGTGTGTGAGCATACGCTCGCATGGATGAAAACACTGCGTGACTTTTGCATCACTGCCCTCTTTTTTGCATCTTTCCTCGA